>RJWT010052952.1:0-10482 GCA_004365215.1 Cuniculus paca | reverse complement strand
TGCAAGATTCCCTATCCAAGTTGTTTGGCTCACCTGCCTTTCTGTCTTCCAAATGTTTAGTCTTCCATATTGGATCTTTCAGCCTCCAATGTTTACATTCATTTTTCTCTGGTTGATGAACATTCCATTAATATTTATTGGATGCCAACAAGATGTTAAGAATGGTATGTTTTAGTATGCTAGTAATCAGCTTGTGGAGCAAATATTTAACAGAAAGAAATGAGACTGGAACTTGAGGGTCTGATAATCACAACAGGACAGGAGGATAGAGTAGGAAGGCTTCCAATGCATTAAAAGAACTTTCTGTGTTTGTGTTTATTTCAAATTAATCATTTCCATGTATCTTTTGAATGATTTTCAGTGGATCTCATTACTAATATTTTTGGTGAGTTACTATAATATACACTATTAAATAGAGTAAGAATAGAGTTTCTTTTTATAAGAATAGAATTTCCTAAATAAAGTACATGTAAATCATAAGGGGTATGTAATGTTGAGAAAAACCTATAACTAAGCTTCTTGATTTTTAGCTTCTTCTGACAACACATTCAGACCTCATCATCTGCTTTTGTGGTTTATGTATTGATCTCAAAGGATTACTTTTATTAGAAGGCCAATAATTCTATTGAAGCAAGAACTTGAATATTTTGGTGCCAAAAAAGAAACTAGGAAATGAAGTTAATTTTCACTGTAGTACAGACCAAAGGTTTTTGTTTGTTTGTTTGTTTATATTTGAGATACAATTTCTATATATTTTAGACATCTTGCCAAAATAGCATGTGTGGAATTTTACTTTAAAGTACTAATCTGTACTGATAATGCACCATGTAGCAAGCTGTTTATATAAATAATCTCAAATACATTTTATCAGTAATAACTAAAATGTATAGATATTCTCATAATCAAATAGGAAATACTAAATAAAAATGATAAAACTTAGTGTTATAGGACTATAGGAAAACAGTTTTTCTTAGAATCTTTAGGTGGAAGCATGGATTAAGGAAAGTTGTTATTGAGGATAGTCTTGTAGGCTGCTCAGTGCTTTTAAATAATATAATTTATTTTTTAGAATTTACCTGAAGACATATTCAAGAAAGAAATTTATCCCTTACCAGAAAAAAAAAATCCAAGGTATTCTACTTGAAGGAGAAGGGCTAAATCTATTGATAAGGGACTATTTTATGTCACACAATTTCAAGGTGTGGGAATGCAGTTAGGAACCAAAACTAACAATGTATCTAACTTCATTCAGTTTTCATTGTAGTGAAATGAGAGAGTAAACTTCCTTCCGCTACTCTACTCCCATCCACAGCTTTGGTCAAATATTAATCAGCCCACATACTTTTCTGCTTAGAACCCACCAACTCTTTCTATCACACTGAGATAAAAGTCAAAACACTTGGTTAGCTTATGAGAACCTGAAAGATTGGCCCATGCTGCCCTTTGACCTGTTTTCTCTCCTCTTGTTTCTCACTTGGTTTACATGGCATTTGTGATAGAAAATAAAAGAGTACATTAATATGTAAGATAATATGTACTAGTGATAAAGTTATGAGGAAATATTAAGCAGAAAGTAGAAGAATTTGCAGGTGATTTTTTTAAGTTTGGTCAAGGAAGGAGTCTCTATGGTGGTGATATTTGTATAGGAAGCGAATGAAGTAAGAAAAGTGTATGAAGTGAGCCGTGGGGATGAAAGGAAAATGTCTTATAGAAGAGCAAACAGAAAGCACAAAGTCCCTCAGAAGCAAACTTGGCATGTTTAAGGGTCTTGAAGTATCTGGGACTGGAGCCAAGTAAAGAGAAGAGGAGAGGGAACAGCTCAAAGGCAGCAGAAGCCAATCTTCCAAGTGCTCTGGAGCTAACTATATGCTTTTTCAAAGTGATGGAAAGGTGGGATGAGTTCTAAGCAGAGGGGTATGGAGCCTGATTAGTATTTGTCCAATGGTGGATGTGGCAACAGTGGAAATTTATTCTCCTAAACAGAAAAATAAAAGGCAATAATGATTGCTTGGCTAAGAGATTCACAGTGCAAGATTGAGAAGTATTTGCAGGTTATGGGACTTTAAAATGTTATTCATGTTCCTATTATTTAAAGTTATTGAGATTTTCTCATGATTGGACATGAATTAGAAAAGGAAAATTCATTGGTGAGTCTGTAATTTGAGGTTGGAGCAGTGGAGGAAAGGAAATATCATAACCAAAAAGGGGGATCACAAGGAGCAAGTAGGGGTAAATTCATGACAATGAACTGTGACACCAACATTCATACTAAGGAGAATACTAAACACAACTGGAATCATGAAACATATTATAAGATCCAGGTGCTACAAAAGAGTATGTACAGTAGAATTTTATTTGTAAGTGTGTATATGAGACTGACCAATGGTTAAAAAGGTATTATTTATCATTGGTCTCTACAATTATAGCTGACTCTTGACTGTCTGTCATTTCATTTTCTATTTTCCAATTCATTTTTACTATAAACATGTGTTTTGAATCTGAGGGAAATCGTTTGAAATAGTTTTGAAGATCATGGAAAAAGATAATTGGATGAAAAATATGTTTGAATAACCCAGCTGTTTGAAAATCACTTGAAACGTCTGACTAAAACACAAAACACAGCTGGCATAGAGGACAGAGATATTATATAATTTGAATTCTTTACTGTCTCTGCTAAAGTGGAAAAGAAATGGAGAAAAACATCTTTAAAAAAGATTGCAATCTATATTGAGTTGAACTAAAAAAATATTCACCAGAGAATTCTCAGCAGTTCCTATTGTGTGTGGATTTCCTCACATTGCGGTCCAAGACAGCTATCTATATCATCGAGGCAAGTAACTGCACCTTCCAGATACCTGGCACGAATTCTAGGAATTTGGAGATAGTTTACAAAATATTTGCACTTACTTTTCAGGAAGATAAAACTGTGTGCTAGAATAGTATCAATAACACTTTTTGCATTTTTAAAAATAGCATCGAGAGAGACAGACAGACAGATTCCCTAAATTGTACTCATACAGCTTTGGATGATTCCTGTCTCTTTATTAGTTTTTCTATTCCTTGTTTTTTTTAATATATATTATATTTAAAATATATAAATACGTAATTTAATATACATATTATGAGAAAAAATGTTAAGAAAAAATAAGGAATGTTGCAGATAACTTATAATAAAGATAACATATGAGAATAATTTATGAACCATGGAAAACTTGAAAGCATGATAAACATACAAAATCTATGCCAACCCATACCCAAGTGGTACCAAGGGCTTTCTTTTACTCAATTCCTTAAAATAAAATTTCCACATCTCTAAATTGAGTCTTTAATTCCATATTGCAAGTAGACTTGTTTCAGTTTACACCACCCATGAGTATAGAGATTTGCCTACATTTAATCTATAGTACATTTTAAGAACACTGTGGTTCATGGATATATTTTTCAACTGTCTCCGCTGATGATTTTTTGAAGTTTCATTATATTTACCATTACATTTCTGTTTATCAATGCATTTTTATATTGGCATAAGTACATAAGTAATTGTCCATACTATTTATAAAATACATTCTCATGAATTGCCTGAGGCCGTTTTAAATGGCTTCTTCTATTTGCTTTTAGCCCTCATGGACTACTTTGCACGTAATATTCCTGCCTCTTATACTAGATCCATCATCCTGCACACTGGAGAGGTGAGTTCCAGAAATTGGAAACAAATACCGTAGGATAACAAAACACTGAGGTCAAACCTCAGCGCAAAAGGACCGGACACGCAAGACTGCTGGGAGTCAGAATACGTGTGCATCACTGCCCCATTTTAGCACAGCAACTACTCTTGACTCTTCCCGTGACCTGTAGCGCGGCTGAGCAAGCGCAGAAATGTTTGTGGGCCCTGTGTAGCTACGGAACCAGAGGGGACCTGCAAACTGGGCTTCCTGGGTTTTCCATTGTGCCAGGAATGTAACAACACACTGTACCCCAAAGAGGACAAGGAGAACCGTATTCTGCTGTATGCATGCCGGAATTGTTATTACCAGCAGGAAGCAGCCAACAGCTAGGTCTGTGTCAACGAAATCACGCACGAAGTGGATGAACTAACCCAGACAATGGCGGACGTGTCCCAGCATCCCACGTTGCCACGGGCCGAAGACCACTCATGCCGGAAGTGCGGCCACAAGGGGGCGGTATTCTTCCTGTCTCACCTGGCAGTTCCCATGATGCCATGCGCCTGTACTGTGGCTGCACAGCCCCCCAGTGCGGCCACCCTGACCGAGCAACCCGTCATAAATGCCAAGAACTGTGAGAAAAAACCAAAACTACATTCTCAGGTTGTTTTCCCATTTCTGTGATATATACCTTTCCTAAATATTATATACAGAAGTACAAATGAGTGACATTTTCTAATAATACAATTATGTTAGCGAGTTGGTAATCGTTCTCTTATTTTGAATTGTTTTAGTATTTTGTCATTATCTAGAAGTTTAAATTTTAAGTTATTCATGCTTAATGTTCTTTCTAACTTCCGTCTTTAAAGTCACTTTAACATTGTTATTCCAAATTTATATAAATGTTCAGTTTTGTCCTTTAATAACTTATTTTTCACATAGGCATCTAGTGAAAAATGCTGAAGACCCTATTTCTTTCACGGTGTTCAGTAGCTTCTACTTTTTTCTTATAAGTATCTAAATCATTTGTTAAAGTACTTTCCCACACATTTGAAATAATAACATCATAAAATGCTCAGTTCTTTAATGTGTTTAAATTTCTTTCCAGATTTTGTGTTTTGCTTCCAATCTTCTGTTTATTTTTGTACTAGCATCATAGTTTTGTTTACTTTAAATGGTAGTAGCCTAAATAACAGTCCCAACCATATCATGTCCTGGGTTAAGGCTTCTATCTACATGTTCCTCTGTCTTAGTTATCTTTCTTGTTGCTAGGACAATGTACCTGACACCCACAAGTTAAAAGAGGTAAAGTTTATTTCAGTTCACAGTTTGTAGAGGATTAAGTTGGTAGTCAACTGGCTCCAAGGCAGAGTGGCTTGGTGCAAGGACATGGAAAAGCAGAAACAGTCCATGGTAAGGCAGGCGGGCAGGAAGGAGCAAGCAGCAAGCAAAGCAGCTTTGAGCCTGCCTTTCATCTGCCTTTTATCTCATCCAAGCTATAAGCCTATTGATTGCTGCCATCCACACCCAAGGTGGAGCTTCCATTATCCATGCTAACTCTAATCAATGGGCTAATTTATTATCACACATCCTTATTCCCAGTATCACACACCAAAGATCCATAGGGTTCTGAAAAGTTCCACCTATGAGCCCAGTGGGCTTTGGGGAAACATCTAACTACAAACTAAAACACCCACCAAAACCTCATGCACTGATAGATGAGGCTTTTAGGAGGTGACTGGATCATGGGTGTGCAATTCTGGATTATGGGATGATACTAGATTAGTCAGTTGCTGATGTGTTTATACTTGGCATGGAACAAGTTGATGGGAAAACCAGGTACAAGTTACCAACCCTCCCCAAAAGAACTGTCACAGAAAGCATTTGCATAAGTTCTCAATGATTGTGACACCATGTGTAAAATGTAATCAATGAAAAAAGCTTATTAAGCACTGAAATACTCAAAACTTTTTATTGAGATGCCGTTTGTTAGACATCCTTTGCCCAACACCTAAGAAAATTCCAGGATCCCAGAAATAAAGCAGCTCCTTATCAGAGAGAATGTGAACATTTTAGGCAAGGCAAACCACTCTTACCAGTTATGTTTGGGAAAGCATTCCTGACCTTAAAATTCCCAACTTTCCCAGATTTCAGCCAAGCGTCAAAATAGTAAGCAGGTATTTCTCCAGGAAGGATAACTACACTTGGTATGTTAACTCTTTTCTGCATATAGCCTTAGAAACTTTTCACAGATTTCATTTCGTTTACATATACCCAGTAGTGATATCTCTGTATTTCAGGGTGACTGTATTTTGATTTTGGAGGAAATTCCAAAATATGTTCCATAATGGCTATACTAATTTCTCTTCCCACATGTAGTGGGGAATTTTTCTCTCTCACCACTGTTCTAAAACTTTTCTTTCTTCTTCTTAAGCATATCTGTCTAACAGATGTGAGGCAGTGCCTTCTAATAGTTTTAATTTATATTTCTCTGAAAAGTAACGATTTTGAATGTTTGTTTGTATATTTATCGCCCACTTGTATATTATGTCATCTTCTGAGAAATATCTATTCAAAGTTACATTTATTTTGCTTATTTCCAAATTTAGATATTCACCAATCTTTCTGTCACACTTAATATTCTCTTTCATGACTTTTAGTGAAATAAAACTCACCCTTGCCATAGTAAGATATCCTTTTATCAACCTCTGTAAACTACTTAACTTTAATATTTAAACTTTAATTCTTCTAGAATTGTAGTATTCATCTAGGGACAATTTTGCCATTCTAGGGAAATATTTGGCGATGCCTGGGAGTAGTTTGGTTTTCGTAGCTGGAGTATGATGCTTCTGCCATCCAGTTGGCAGAGGCCAAGAAGCTGCTACTTATCCAACAAAATACATGATAGCAGCCCATAATAAAGAATTAGCCAGTCAAATATTGGTGATGCCAATTTGAGATAACATCTAGAATAAGGAAAGAAGCAGAAGGCAGAGAAACAAAGAAAGAAGGAGGGGAGGGAAGGAAAAAGGAAAGAAAGAAAAAAGGAATGAAGGGAAACAGTTTCAGAGATAACAATTATCCCTCCTTGAACATAGCATGAGTGCCTGGTTAACAAAATGAATCAAAATTTTCTAGAATTAATAAATCAATTTCAGTATGCTAGATAAATGAGACATAAGGGAGCTCTTTTCCAATACCGCAGTAGTAACTGCTTCAAAAATAAGAAAAACTTTCAAAATTGTAATAGAATAAATAAAATACCTGGAAAGCAAACCACTTGTATTTTGGCAACATTTCTAAATTGTGTTGGTATAACCCATGTTTGCTTTTTTCTATTGCTTACTTTCCTCCTCCTGAGACTTTCCTATTACACTAATGCCGGTGTGATATAAAGATGATACCATATAACTATGACATAAGGATGCACTTCCTCTCATCTGAGTATAAGAAATAGCCAGGAAATTCAGTAAGTCTGAATCAGTAAGGCACAAACTTACATAGTGGTCTCTGGTTACTTTGAATTGAATGCACCTCTGGCATCATCGATCATTCCAGAAAACCAGATCTCCCTCACTCCATAGAGGATGTTGCTCAAGAGACCAGCTGCAGCTCTTGCAATGTTTAGTCCCTACTGGGCCTTCCTGAGATCTCAGTATAAATCCCAACTTTGGCTCAGAGAGATTACTATTAGAGAACCAGGACTAGCATTTTGAGGTCTCAGTTTTCTTTCTGTCATTTTTTTTTCATGACCAATGCAAAGGATACTGCCTCACTGATATTTTAATGGGTCATGCATTTTTGTTAGTGATTTTTTTAAATACAGGCTTGTAATAATGTGAGTGCTTTTTAGAGATCTAAGCTGCAAAGAATCCAGAATCAGCTCTTCATCTCCTAGATCTTAGTCTGATTGTTATAAATTTATATGGATGGTCAAAATGTGCCATATTAAATAAAATGTAAGACACTTTCCAAAGGCACCCAATGCCTGAATTGCTGACACTTTGTCTACTATGGCCTCTTTTCCCTTTCCCAGACTCTCCCTCAATAATCATGCCAAAAGTCACAAAGAGTGTAGGGAATATGAAAATGCCCTAAGTTAACTACCAGAAGTCGCTCTAACCAAAATACAGTGCAGCTTCTTGATGTTCAGATGTTGACCACAAATAAGTCATCAAAATCCAATTTGTTGCAAAGCAAGTAAAAACATATTTAGGATAATGGAGTCTTGATTCCTACTTTATTCATTTTCACTAGGTCTTGTTAATGTACATGTTCATTAAAGACATAATTGTTTTATTTTTTGATATTTTTGATTTGCATAATTCTGGAGAAGGTCCCCATCAGGTACTTAGTTAGCTGATGACTAATCTAATCTATATTTTTAATACTGAGAAATACTTATACTATAAGTGGAGTACTATATCAAAAGCTATTCATATGATCTTTTCGTACTTTGCAAGATCTCCTTGGTTAATAATTGGAAAAACTTCATTTTTCTAAATATGAGCATTTGTTTCTTAAGTATTCTTCCTGCCTCCAGGTTTCTATGCTTAGACAAACAGGAGCTGACTTTCTTTCTGAAATAGAACAATATAATGGAGAAAACTGAGAAGTAATAAAATTTATGACCCAGATCTGATACAGAAATACAAGTGGGTGATAGGATAAACTAGTTAAGAATTTTTGTTTGTGTTTGTTTTATGCTTTTCCCGAAGAATTCTCAGGGGTTCGCAAGTCTGTTTCACATTGGAATCCAGCTTATTACAATGTTTTGACTTCATTTCTTATGACAAACATTGTTGGCAAAATAAATAAGTTTAACTCTGAAACTTGCAGTGCCTATCTGATGTGTATCTGTAGAATGTGCAGCTCTACTGACTTGATTCTGTCAACAATTTGCATTTTGACATTTTTCCACATGAAAACATAATAGGCACTGAAATTGTATCTTTAGCTGGTCCTCACAGCTCAATAAAGTTTGGTACGCAATTCAGCAGCATTCACTGTTTTTCTCTTATCCTATTGTGCTGTCCTATATATTTTTCAGGAAAGGATTTATTAGCCTATGATCACTTGTGCTGAGCTACAGGCATCTCATTTCCCCTTAAATACCTAAGTCCTTTGTGGATATCTCGGTATCCACATGACGTTCTCATTTACCTTTTTCTAATTTCTCCAATAATTCATCTGATAATTATGTATGAGATTTATATTCCAAATCTTCAATGAGCCATACTTCCATGTCTACAAATGAATGTGGGTAAACTAGAACACGAGACTTTGTTTCTTCAAATAGATGATGTCTCTGTGCATTGTCGAAATAATCATACAAGAGTGGGAAGGTGCTCTGCCTCACTGAAGAGAGCTCTTAAGATCTTTTTTCTTTGTTCAAAACCAAAAAGTAGACTTCAGAAGTACAAACAATCCAGGAAAGCCCTGCAAGTAAAAACCTGAGCTTCACACTATGAAAGGTGAGGCAGAATCAGTGATTGCTTTCTTATGATTTTTGTTTTTTAACTCCTAGTCTCAGAATAGAAGTCTAGTGAATAATGTCACCCTTTAGTACTTAAGTCTAGAAAATCTGTTTTGGTATGAAAGGAAAGATCACCTGCAAAAGAGAAGATGAAGAGTCAAGGAAAATGAGTAAGTAAGGGAGTATTTGCACAGTTTGCTCCAGCAGAGCTGTCCCAGGGCTACACATGCAGGGAGGAAAGTCTTGATCTTAGAGGGTACAGAGAACAAACCCAGCCATCTAGAAGTGAAAGAGATGGAGACCAAGAGATAAACAGTAGAAAGTTTGGCATTATCCTAGAGTAAGAAATTTTGTTCTCTCTCCATCAAGAAACACAGAAAAAAAAAAAAGAGTAAGATTGTAAAAAGTCATACGTCTGCTCCCCATGACTTTTATCACTTTAGAACTTTTATGCATGCATTGCAAAAATCTAGAATGTGATCTTCCAGATGAAAATTCCTCCCTCAGTGGGGATAGTCTGACTGCAAATCATACTCAAGGATGAATGAAGAATGCCTGGAAAGAAGAAAATGCTATGAACTACTCCTACAGCTTTATGGTCTCCCTGAGTTAAAATCAACAAACTCTAATTTCATAAAAGAATATGTGACAGAAACACAGTATCATTACTTTTTGAAATTTGTTACTGATAGTTTATCAAAGCAAAAGCCTCCCAAAGATGACCTATTATGTCACTTGTAGTTTTTTAGTTACCCTCTGTGGATGATTTGTCTTAGAAGATGGGAAATGACTGTTCTATAGCAGAGGTGCGTGTTGAAAACATGAGACTACTGAGCAATCGAAATGGCCCAGAAAATGAAAGTGAAGTTCCTAGAGGTAAATTTTAACTACTTGATCACTTTTTCCTGGTTTTGCCTGTTTATATCACTTTCATCATTGCTCGTGCATACTGCGCATTGAGGTGAATAAAAAAGCTTGCCATTTCTGGAAGGCTGTGTGCTCTAATCGAGATGCAAAGTTTAAGTGAGAGGCTGAAATGAAGCCCCTCATTTGTATGGTTGGGTACCTGTGATGGGCATAACCTGACATGATCTGTGTAGTTCTGAGTTTTTGGTGAATTAGTCAGTAGTGTGGTTATGCAAACTATAACAATGACCCAAACTAAATTCAAGAACAGATTGAAAGTCTGGGTCCTGTGCAAAAAGATAATCAAGAACTGTGTTTATAATGTACTGTTCTTGGCTGCATAGTAGCACTTTTGAAACTAATAAAGTCAGGGTGCACCTTCCTTATCTGCAGTTTCACTTTCTGTGAATTCAGTTATCTGTGGTCAACTATGGTCCA
>RJWT010052951.1:0-10452 GCA_004365215.1 Cuniculus paca | reverse complement strand
GCTGAACAACTGCTCATCTTGTATGGGACCAATAAAATGATTGAGAAGGATGAGGTACTAGGACTGGGATTTGAATCTAGACCAACACCTGCCAGCTGTGCACTTTGAGGCAAGATACCTAACTTTCCTAAACCTCAATTTCTTATTGAGTAAAAAGGAACTGACTGTACCTACCTCATGAAACGTGTTTTAAGGATTGGGGTCCAGAAAGCACTTACCTTGGCGATTGGGCTATGCTAAATGTACAGACATGGTGCTTATTGTTCTTACTACCAAGAGGACTCTGGGACATGAGTTGACATGGGTGGACATGTGGTTCTGCGCAAGGGCACAGACTTTCTTTCCTACATGCCACCCTGCCTGTTCTGCCCTGGAACCAAAGGAGATAGGAGATTTTCTTCCTGGAGAAGATAATGGAATGATGATGAACCATATCCTGTTTTCCTGTTTCTGGCCTGTGGCTTTGCATTTCCTCACCCTTGGAGGAAGAATCCTTTGCATCAAAGTATTATTTTCCTGCATCTTACTATTCTTAAGGTGCTGGGTAGTGAGCATGTGGCTGTAACTAAAGGTGTTTAGCAGGGTGTTTCTTGAGGCATTTCTCCTCAGTACTGTATAAAAACACATGTAACAGCTTGGTCTTTTAGGTCTGTTGCAAATATTAAGAGCAAATGATAAAATAAGGTAAAAATGTAAATTTTTTTTACAGAGAAATAGACAAACCAATGAGACAGTAGTGTACTTTTTTAACAACTGTGTCAATCATCATAACCACATTTCTAGACTACCGAGGCATTTGTGATGCATAGAAATTTAGAGTCAGGAAGAACCTGTTCTCACTGTGAACAGTGCCAAAACCCATCCATTTTATCTGGTACTGTTTCCACAATGGCATCATGTCACCATCCATGACTATGAAGAGACTTCCTGTCCCAGCCACATCAACAGTCCCCACGTGAGCCGGGCGTGGTGGTTCACACCTGTAATCCCAGCACTCAGGAGGCTGAGACAGGAGGATCGTTGTGAGTTCGAGACCAGCCTGGGCTACAAAATGAGCTCAAGGCCAGCCTGAATGGCACAGCAAGACACTATCTCAAAAAGACAAGGGCTGGGGATTAGCTCAGTGGCCTAAGCGCCTGTCTGGCAAGCACGAGGTTGTGAGTTCAATCCCCGGTGCTGCAAAAAAACCCAAAAACAACAACAACAAAAAGCACCCACGTGCTCGTGCCTTCGTGACATCATCATCATCATTGGTCTGTTAGCAAAAACAAAAAAGCTTTCTGTTTGAAAAAGTATCACATTAGTACCCGAAATCTGTGAACAGTCAGATGATTTTGGCCTCCTGTAAATTTACAAAAAAGAGGTGAATGACTGAATAAAGTAGATTGCTCAAATATTCAACACCACAGCGACTTCTTAAAATGTCCTGTGGTCCACAAAGTTTGTGTTGAGTCATCTTTCGTTTTTCCTGAACAATTTGGTTGCCACAACTACTGTTTTTGTGATACAAAAAGGATCTTGAAAATATCTTTATGATGGAAGTTCAAAAAGAGAGTTACCATCCAAGTGATAAGAATGCTATGAAAGTGGATCTCCTTATCTTGGGTTAGTGGAATACTTCCTCATGGTGGAAACTGGCTGATCTGCCAAGAAAACCTGAGGGAGTGTTTGGGAGGTTTTTACGTATTATGTAAGCCATTTTATTTTGGGAGCAGGGGTATCCTGTGCCTTTAAGCACATCTGCTTTATTTCCATAATGACCACTTCATTCCTGGCCGCGTGGAACGTGACCTACATTCATGCTGGGAGGGCAGCTCTTAAGAAGAAGCAAGACTCCCCAATTAGGTAGACAGTTCCATGAAGCTTGATGAACTCAGCCTAGAGATAAAATTGATTTGGAAATTTAAAGAGACTGCCAGTTATAAACCAATTGATTGCTTCTGGATTCTTCTTTACAAATGCATCTGAAATCAACCTGTGGTCCTCAGCTTTTGCTTTCTGAGTAAAAATCTCTTATCTTTTTTACTCCACCCAGTTAAGTATTTACCAGAATTTGTTAATGAACTCATAATACAAATTCTATTTGCTTCAAACTCAAGTTTCTCTCAGTAGTTCTGACTTTGTGTTTTAGAAGTTCGTACTTAAGAATTTTCTCAGTTTGCTACACGCCTGCTCCTTTATATTTCTTGTCAGATATGTATCTTTAATATATCCCTCTTGTCTTCAGAAAGTTTGTGGCTGATCCACTTCTCTAACCTTTCTTCTTTAAATTGTTTGAAGGGGCTGGGGATATAGCTCAGTGGCACAGCGCCTGCTTGGCAAACACGAGGTTGTGAGTTTGATTCCTGGTACCAAAAAAAAAAGAATTGGCTTGACACTTGTTAAAGTATAATCTTTTAAAACAAAAAAAAAAAAGGAAAAATCATTATTCCCAGGCAATTATAAAATGAACACCCAACAGTGATTTTACCTGACTCAGTAATTAAAGGAGGGGCTACCAAGATGCTAAAACCAGTCCAAAGAGCACTTGAAACATGACATATACAGTCAATTCAACAACAACAGGAAAACGTGAGAATGAGATTTTGGGGTTACCTTTAATCCTGGTTAATGTCCAGTGTCTAACGGGTTGATAAACCTGGTACATACTGGTAACCTGGCCACTCTGCATTGAAATTATTTACATCTCCACTGGATTAACATCTCCATATTGAGGTCTTCCAGTGCGGAATTATCTATTGTAAAGATTTGTAAAACATGCAGCCAAGCACTTGTACTGAGACTATAACCAGTAATCTCTAAATATTGGAATAATGATAGACTTTAGAGATAACCTAGAGTCTCTCATGTTGTAAAAGCAAAAAATAAAAACAAAAACAAAAAACTGAATCAAAAGTTCTTATTGGTTTTCTCATGTTTATTCCTTCCCTATCTCTCTTATCCTTTCTGACTGTCAAAATACTAGAAAGACGTGTATAGTTCCACTTGCTCCATTTTCTTACTTTCCTCTAGTCCACTGCAATATGAATTGTAGTCCCATTATTTTTTTCTCTTTTGCTCTGGTCACCAGTGACCTACTTGTTGTTAGACCCAATGAATATATGTTATTCTTTATCTGACCTTTCAGCAGTTTTTGAATTTGACCACACACATGATACATATTTCTTCCTTTGGCTTCTGAGACTCAACATTGCTGGATTTTCCCCTACTTCTTTGGGATTCTTTGCCTCTTTCATACGCTTATTCTCTACTACTCTGCTATGAAATGTTGGACTTTCTCTATATTGAATACTCGTCCCTCCTGTATTCCTCAACACTCTCTTCTCAGATATCGTGCAGGCTAATAATTTTAGTTACCTCCATTTTCAGGTAAAGTACAAAATCATATCTGTATGGTAGATACTTCAGATCACATATCCAAGTACCTGTGTGACAGCCTCAGTTGAATTTCTTGACACATCTTAAATTCAACACGAGTACACCTAAACTTGAACTCCACCTCCAATAATTCTGAATAAAGCTAGTCTTTTTCCAGGTACTATATCTCAGTGCGCAATACTAGTTATTCAAGCAACACTAATTATCCAAGCAACAGCCCAGGGAGCAATCTGGAGACATCACTCACCAAGTCTGGTCTTCTCCAGACTTGTGGTGGATATCCACATCTGTGCAGAGAAGCTCGCTAGAACTCAACGAGTCAGACTTTCAAATTTAGAATATTCCACAGAAACAAGTATTCTATTATTTGATGTGCCAAATCATCTGAGAAATGTCAGCTAATCTTCATTTCAAACCTATATGTGACTCATATTTCCTAGGAAATACCCAGCGTGTTTGTGCAAAGAGAGAGGGGAAATGAGTGGGGCAGACACATGGTTGGCTGGGTTCAGTTTGTGCTGCTCTTCTTTTAAGCAAGGAGAAAAATCAGGATTATTCTCTAGAGAACTGAAGCAGATGTGAAGGAGAGTGACTTTCTTTTTCCTTACCTCCTACTTATTTGTTAATGACAGTGTTTTATTATGAATTCAAAAATAAATATTCATTATAAAAATTTTGAAAGTATAGAAAAATATAACATGTAGAATGTAGATCTGCTGTAAAACCCTCATCCACATGAAACTATTGCTAACATTGTATATTTTTAAATATCTCTATACTTATATACAATTACATGCAACTACTGTGGATATATATATATATATATATATATAGTTATTAAAAGTAGAGCCAAAATACATGAAGAGCTGGGGAATTCCAATTTCAAAGGTAGAATGTGGTAACTTTTACAGCTTATTAATTTTCTTGAAAATTTGCTTTTCCAGTGTCTAGGATTCAGTGGTACCTTAGGCTTCTTAAATTATTTGTTAACATTCCTTATTTCTGTTCTTCTTGCCATCTTTCTGTCTGCCTGCCTATATACAGCACACACATCACTGTTACGAATATCAGCTCATACCCAGAAGAATTTGCAATCGAAGAGATAAATGGTCACAACAGAATTGAAGTAATGACGGTCATATACTAATAATAAAAATGATTTTTTTGTTTTTTTTTCTTCCTCTGTTCATTTGCTTCTATTTTATAGTGGAGGTAGAAGATAGGTTTATAGCAGAAGTACTGGCAGAATAATAGCATGTTTGTATGTATAGGAGATATTAGATAAACTAGCATCAGATACACATTTTCTATCTTGCTGTGAACTTCCAGTTTAAGAATGGATGCACACCATATCAGAAAATCAAAATTATGAGTGACTGAAAATTTGCCTTCAAACTAAGAAATCACCAGTACAGAGAATATTATATTATTACTGCTTAGTACTTTGATTTTATCAGTTCTTCTCTCTTATGACTTAGATTACTAATGTAAAATAATAGTTCACTTTAAGTATAAATAGATCACTATTGTATAATTTTATAAATATAAAATAATATCAGAATAGTAGCAAGGAATAAATATAAGACATATTGATAAAATTATCCTATATCCATGTATTTCTATTTGGAAAATATGCTGAAAAGTAGTTCTTATAATTAAGGACGGCTGGCGATTGACAATTGACACCACTTCTGAGTCTATACTTCCTACATTTTTTTTTAGTAAGGGAACTATTTGGTCATATACTGAAAGTAGTACAATGTAGGAGTGATGGTATTACATTAAATATTTGTAAAATCTCCTCAAGGAAATATATGTTAAACAGAAGCCAGTTTTCTGGAAAGTAGTAGGACTCTTCTTCAGGTAAGGAGAAAGTCAACTGATCTTACTGAGCTTCCAATATACTCAGAATATGACCTTCCTTCTTGCATGAGGGTCAAGGATGATCAAATTTGACAAATGTAACAGAGGCTAGTTCATATCCATCACGCCCATTTTTCTCTTCCTTCTGGGTACACGTCTAAGGCTATATATCCTGCACTTCCTCGCGACTAGGTGTAATTAGGACTGAATGGTTGCCAATAGAACACGGACAGAAGAGAGACCACATTCCGGATAGGTCCAGGAATACCATTTCTCTCTTTCCCAGCTGGCTGGCTGGAAGTTGTTATGGTTTAGAACTGGGATGTCCCCTCAAAGCATCATGTGTCTGGAAGGTGATTGGATCATGGGGGTGCTATCCTCCTCAGTAATTCATTCATGAATCTGTAGTTGAGTGTGGTATTAGGAGGTGGGGTCTGCTCAGAAGGAGCAGGTCGCAAGGGGCATGACAGAAAAGTGTGTTTCCCTATCCAACTTCTCCCTTCTTTCTGCTTCCTAAGTCACTTTCCTTCCCCGGATGCTTCCACTATGCCATTCCTGCATTGAAGTCAGCCAACTGTGGACTGAATCCTAGAAATGCACCTCTCCTATAAGTTGCAGGTGTTGAGGATTGGGTCTCAGTGACAAGAAAGTGACTAAGACAGAAGTGAAGGATTTTGAACTCTTGCAGACTGAAAGAACTGCAAAATGAAAGGGACTGGGATACTGAATCACTTCTTCAAGGACTATCTACTCAATACCTTCACAATTACATCAACTAGAAATTAACTTCAATTCTCTGAAGCCATTAACATGTTGGGATTAAGTAGGTAGGGTCAGTTTATCTAAGATACTTTTCAAATTATATATATATATATATATATATATACCCAATGCATTCCTGATGGGGCCACCTTTCTTGTCTGTCTTTATTTTTCCCACTTTTTCTCTTCACTAGTCAAGCATTTGCTGTTTCCTAAATCAAAGGACTTTTCATATCTCTTTTCCTTTGTGTATTCTTTTTCCTCTGCCTAGGTGCCATTCCTTGACCTATCCATTTTGAAAGAAAAAATCATTTTCTGCCCTCAAGGAAAAATTTCAACGTCATTCCCTTGGTGAAGTCATTCAAATATCTCTACACTCTTTCTTGCCTCTTCCTTTATACACCCATTCGCCTTCCTAGCTACTCATTTTTCAAGTATTTGCTGAGTAAGGCAAGGTATCATGTCCCAGCAGCATCAAAGATGAATGATACTATCATCTCTCCACATAGGAAACTCAGAGTCCAGTGTGACTAGCATATCATCAGTGCTCAAAGAGTGCTTGTAGCATGCATCTACCCATGCAGAGAACCAGCCTGCTTGGGGATGGAGTATTGAGAAGAGTTTCTTGAAGGAGTTGGTGCCTGATGTAAATGTGATGAATAAGTAGGAATGTGCTTGGAAGATGGAACAAAGGAAACTCCAGGGGCAGGATACAGTCTAAATAAAAGCACAAAGCATGTCCTTATGTCCATAGAAAACTAAGACGTAGAATATGTCCATAACAGAAGTGGTAAGAAGGTTGGCTAGGGCTGAAAATAACCAGTAGGCACGTTATTGTTTATTGTCCTGACATTCTTGCTATCTCTGTGGGTTTTGGGGGCAGGAGCTGATAATTGTTCACCTTTTTTGTGCCCAGTCCCTGACTTTATACTGATACGATGATCAACAGGTGAGAAAGACAAGGGTTAGTTAAGTCTTTCAGGCTTTCTTAAAACAAAAGTAGGTAACCCTCAACATAAAAGTATAACCGAGTCAAAACTTACACTGACAAAAATCTGTAGTGATAGAAAAGAGTTCTGTAACATCTCTTTCCCTTTCCAAGGCCAGTGTGGAATGTATTTTGGTGTCTTTTTCTTCTGTTAAAAAAAAGAGTAACAAAACTGAATTTGATACAAGTATCAAATCTAGAACAGACTTGGGAGCTGAACTCCAGCAATGCACAGAAATCTTATGTGCTGATAAATTAAAAGATTTTAATGTTGTTAAATAACCACAGTTATATTGCTTAGCCTGAGCAAAATAAGTACAGGAATGGAGGCTGGAAATGGCTTATTTTTACTTTAAAGTAGAACCAAATTCACAAAGTGAAGTCTAGGCCTTAGGAGGAAAGACAAAATTAAGACTTCTTGCAAAACACATCTTAAAGTGGCAAATACCCTAGATCTTTAAAAGATGTTTTTTTCCTTCTTCTGATCATCAAAATATAGTAATAGGTGTTCAATGTGAAAGGAAAATTATGGAGAATTCCACTATTTATATAAGCAGTTAAATTTTAAAGCATATCCTTAAAGGTATTTTTAAATACACACGCATATGTACACTTGGGTTTTACAGTGGGTCTCAGATTACACGTGCTGTTTTATAACCTGGTATTCTACCTTAATACCTCAGAAATATTTTTCATACTGGTATTAATGACTACAAACACAGTAATGTAGATAGTTTGCATGCACAATTCCCTGCATGAATTCTCCCCAATTTCTCAATTAATCAATCAATTTTGATCAAGTTTTCCTGCATACCAACAGTTGTTCCAGAAATTCAAGGTATACCAGGGAACAAAATTGAGTCCCAGTAATTGGGAGATGAGGAACGGAATGCATATACAAATGCTTTCAGGTATTGATGAGTGTCATAGAGAGGATTACAAACAATAATGTGCTAAAGAGTGACTAGAGTCACTTTAATTTCTGGTAATGTGGCAGATTAAATAACCTTAAAACAATTTCTTTTATACTCTCAAAAACCGTTTGGATGTAATAGAGAATTGTTTGTTTGTTTTTTCAGTACTGGGAGTTGAACTAGAGCTTTCACACTGAGCCTACATCACCAATCCTTTGTATTTTATTTATTTTTGTATTTTGATACAAGGTCACTAAGTCATTGCATTGCCCAGGCTGTGCTAAAACCTGCTTTCCTCCTGCCTCAACCTCCCAGAATGCTGGAATCATAGGTGTGTGCCACCAGGTCAGCTTGTTTTGTTTTTTAACGTATAGTCAAATTAGCAAGAAAGTAAGGAAAAAGCAGTACATCTCCCTGAGACCATCTTCCTATGTGGAGTTTGAATGCAAGGTGGAGAAGGCAAAGACAGAACCATAAGATCAGAAAAATCATATAAATTCAACACTCCCTCCATGAAAAAGTGGGTGAGAAAATTCCATCCACTGCCTAAAGGATATGATGAGAAAACATTTTCTACTTGTTTTTTTAAATCCAGGAGGAAGAAAAAAGCCGAAGTCTCTGGAGAATTCAGTACCGCAGCCCTGCCCCTGTGTGGGTTTGAGGTTTAAATTTATACCACCTGTGTGAGCTGGGAAACTCTAACCCGAGGAGACATTAGCACGAACTGTCTCTGCTTGGTTGTGCCCTGGAACCCGGCCAAAGCCAAAGAAAATCCTCTTTAGAGTTTGACTGAGGCCTTCTGAATTCCTGCAGGTTTAAGTTGCTGAAACTGCTCAAATATACTGGAAGAAATATAAGAAACTGGCACCATTAGTGCTATTCAAGGGATGTGAAAGGCTCTAAATGCTTGTGGAGAAATGAAAAATATTGATAATTAAAAATCTAACTAATTTAAGAAGTTGGAGAGGATAGAAAATAAGGTAAAAGGCAGAAATGAAAGAAACCACAGAAATTAATGAAGAGAATGATATGACAGAGTTTCAAGCCTACTAGAAAGTAGGTTCTTTTAAAGACTAATCAGGCAGAAAAACCTTAGAAAGAATGATAACAAAAAAGGAAAGAAAGTACAAAAATTGTTAGAAAATGAGAGGTATGCAAATCGTTGGGGTAGATATTAGGATGATAGTTCCGTTTATGCCAATAAATGTGAAAATTGAACTAAATTGTACATTTTTCCTTAAAATTATAATTTAAAACTGACTGTAGAAGAAATAGAAAGCTTGAAAAGCTCTAAAACTGTTTCAGAAATTGGTTTAGTATTTTAAAATCTACCCACCCAATAAGCAATGAGGAAATGCTTGGCAAGGAGGTCGTACTCCCTTACCTAGGTTTGTAGGTGCTCTGAGCTGGAACATTCCAGCTGAAACCAGTGTGGAGAGAAGCAACGAGCTGGGCAATGGTCTAGAGAACAAAATTCCAAATGTGAGAGATATCAGGTGCAAGACGTCCAAAGCAATAAGAAGGACAGCAAGAAGGGCACAAACAAACAGACAAGAAATAAAAATGAACTTCAGACACTTGTACATTTAAAACAGCTAATATTTACTGAGTTCTACTCTGGTCAGATTGCTCAGTCTTATACACGTGATTCCCAATCCTCAAGCATCCCTGCCATGTGGATTCCATCCCCACGTTTAGAAGAGGAGGCTAAGGCTTAGTGTGATTCAATGACAGAGGCCATAGACAAACCCAGTGAGTGGCAGAGCCAGTCTCAAACTAGTGGTTTGACCCAGATTCAAAGCGGTTTGATGTTTAAGGCAGAGAAAGGTTGAGTGCCTTGCACTGTGCCTATGGAGAAAGTGCTCCACATGAATGCTGCCTGGACAGTGGTTCTCCAGGTGTGTCCTTGGGCCACTGCGTTAGATGCCTAAGAGCTTGCTGAACGTGCACAGGCCTCGTTCCAGACCTACTGAATCAAAATTCTGGGGTTACAGCCCAGGAACAAACCTTCGGGTTTTACTACACTCACCAGTGCATCTCGAAAGGAAGAATGATGCGATGAAAATGAAATCGACTTGCGAGTTACATAAAACTGGGTTTGAGTCCTAGTTCTGCCTCTTCCTGCTTTATATATTTTAGTAGTGCCTACTAATATTCAATAATGACGTGGTTTACTTTGGGAAGCAGGTACATGCATATAATATCTCTTAATCAATCTCAATCTTGTTACTCTCTTCCTTTCCTCCCTTTCCATTGTTCCCTTCTCCATCTCTAGAAGTCTACCTCCTGGTTTCCTGTCTTCTCTCCTTTATTTTATGTATGTATGTATGTATGTATTTTATGTTTCTCATATAAGTGAAAATATACATTATTTGACTTTCTGAGTCTGGCTAATTTCATTCAACATACTGTTTTCTAGTTCTATCCATTTTCCTGCTTGATTTCATTCTTCTTAATGGCTGAATAATATTCCATTGTTTTATATATACACCAGATTGTTTTTATCCGTTCATCTGTTGATGAGCATCTAGGCTGTTTACTCAGTTTA
>RJWT010052950.1:0-10486 GCA_004365215.1 Cuniculus paca | reverse complement strand
TTTTTTTTTTGAGACAGGGTTTCACTATGCAGTTCAGGCTGACCTTCGGCTCACTTTGTAGCCCAGGCTGGTCTCGAACTCGCAAGGATCCTCCTCCCTCAGCCTCCTGAGTGCTGGGATTACAGGAGTGCACCACCACTCCCGGCTGAATAGAAATTCTTGATCTGCTTCACTAGGTAGGGAAGAGAACTCTTATTCTGCATATTTTGTGGAAGAATTGCTTTTCTAATAATATTATTATAATAAATAAATTTTACATAAACTTACCTATTTAATGAGGCTGCATTAAGCTTTTAAGGTGAATCTTTGTCTTCTAGGCTGCACAACAATATTCATTGGAACAGATTTCCAGTTCCTAATTCGTAGATGCTAATAAGAGAAAAATTTCATACAATACAACATATACTGAAAAAATATCAGTTACTTTATAGAGTGGAGAAAAACCTGTAGAACAAGATATGAGGCTAACCAGATCTGGGGTAGCTGAAAACTTCTCAGTAGTAAGAATTACTTTAATGTCTAGCATTGTTACTAAATTCTACTGCAATTTGAATGCCTGCGTCTTGTGCTCAACTTCTGTATCTCATTAGAGAAAATAAATTATCTACAATGGCACTTGTCAATATTTCAGTTGTGGGGAAATTAGGAAACCTTGATTTTGAATCTCTCCAAGGCTATGTACAATATGAAAGAGATATTTCCAAATGTAATTTCAGTGCTTTAACAAAAATTTGAGTGGTCATAGTGTAAAATGTATTATTTTTTGTTTTCCTTTGCCAGAAGCTTCCCAGTGTTTCACTACCCTGCTCCATGGAATAGGCAGGTAAATGGGAGGAAAACTTGAATTGTGCAATAATAACACAATAGTCAGAAAAGTGCAATATTCATTAAGACAGAGGCAAGAAAGTGGGCACTGGAATTTGTCAAATGGATAATTCTAAACTATAAATACTCCAGTCCAAGAAACAGTACATTAATAATTGATTATTTGCAAAATATCTACTTACTGACTTCAAGTCCTTTGTCAATTATTTTGTATTTTGAACAACTTGATGCATGCAAATGTAGCCTCTTTGAGATTTACACAAAGGGATTTATTTCCTTTTAATTTGACAAATGAAACCCTGCTGTTAAATCTTACCCAGGCAAACTGCAGGACAGTAGATGATCAAGATCTCTGGCAGTAACAGAAACCATTCTACACATATAATGTATTGCCTAACTTTCAAAGACTTTGACCTTGTGTGGCTCCAGATTTTTCTATTCTCAATTATTCATATTGCTTGTTACTCTTTTGGTTGATGACTTAAGTAGCAAGCATTTAATGCCAATAATCATTGGACAGTATTTTTCCATTAGAGTAGTATTTTGAAGAGGGCATTAGCTGTCGAGCAAACTCCTATTTAGTTAGGTACTCCTTGGACTCTCCACAGAAAATTGTCCTCCAATGCCCCCTTGAGAGACTAATGTATATGTTACAAAATAGCCATTTATATGAAGCATTACGTATAAAAGAAAATATTAGAGTCAAACCTTTATCAGAATGATAAAAATTTTTAGAGTAAAATTAGAAGTATATACTAGACAAACTAATAAATAATAGAATGGTTATTTAAAATGTTCTTATACACAAAAGATTTGTGTTTCCTAAAGTGTCAATGATCTTTCTGGATTTAGCTGAATTTTAAAAATCAGGGGTGGGGTATGACTGTGTGGAACACTTGAACTAGCATGCATGAGGCCCTGGATTCGAACCACAGCACCTCAAAACAATGCACACACATGCTAGTTGTATTTTGTATCACAAAAGATAAATTCTCTTTTGAAAGGTGAAGGTGTGAGAATTATGACTATAGAATTTATGATGAGTAGCTACTAATTATATAGAAGTACATTGCTTTCAAAATCTTAATGGTTAGTGAGTACAAAAATTATTGATGCTGCTGATCTTTCTTAGAAAAAAAATAATAATATATTGTTCCATGTCCAGATCACAAGTGTTATTTTCCATAAACTTGCTTGTGATAATGAATTTTGTGTTTCACTCGCTGCACTTTTGGATGACTATGATACATTTAACTGTCAGTCTGTTCTTGTAGGTACTTTTCTTAACATTTACCAGTGTAATTAAGACACAAAGTACATCTTGGAATGGTTTATAGTAGTGTAACAGATTGCATATGTCTTTAAGGTTTTCATCAGCATATCTATTAGAGTCTCACTGAATTTTTAAAGAATGAAACACTAGATAGCTTAGGGTTAACTCAGTTTAAATTGGAAAAGAAAAAAAATGAATGAAGTGCATTCGGTAATCTCAAATTATGTATATCTCAAATTATTCCCTTTTTAAGAATTTGTCCTAATCAGCTTCATCGTATTTCACTCTTCTATATGCCCTGCTAAATCAGCATGAAGTAGTCAATTAAAAGGTTACATTCTATCCCAAATACTTCTAAATTCCTAAACATAACCTCTTGTTGAGAAGACGGAAAAATATATGAAGGTGCTGGTGGGAGGTCATTAGTGGTGAAACATAAAATATCATGAGTTCACTGAGGCTTGTGGAATGCTAACTATAAACAGGAAGGCCTTGGGATTAGAGTTCAGGAGAAGAAGATCCCTGGTAGTAAACTTCTTCAAAGTTTTCTTTAGGTTACAGTCTTTTTCAAAGTGCTTCCTCAATACTATTGGACAAACTACACTTTCCATTTCCTTTGACAATGTGGATAAGGTACAGATGGAGCTTATTTTCTCTGAACAAATACACTTAGCTTTAGATTACTGTATTCATATTGGAGTAATGGCTTTAGGTAACAACCATATCATGACATAAGATCTTTCCACTAAACTTCCTTATTCCCAGTTTGATTACCTCTTGATAAACAATTATTATTTGCTGCCTGGCTTACTTCCACTCCCTTTACATAAACAACTCATCCCTGTATCTATTATGTGATAACATAAAAACTTGTTTATGACTGAGTGTACAAAGACACTGCTTCAACCTTGAAGTCAGCCTCCTACGTGTATAATGTATGAATTAGCTTACAGTGAAATAATGAGAACACACATTTTTAAATCATGACCTTGTCTTATGCTCCAAAAGGCCTAAACGTGTACCATAAATCATGACAACAGAATTTCTAGTTATTTTGGAAGTTGTTTTTAATTCATGTAATTCTTCATTGGTAGTGTTTTTTGTTTGTTTGTTTGTTTGTTTGTTTAGGTATTTATTGGCTAATTACATGATTTATTCAAAAATTTTGATGATGCCAAAAATAAAAGAACTTAACTTTTAATACTTAAGGGGAAGAAAATACATTTTGGAAGAGAGAGCAAAAGAAGCTACTCTAATGGTTCATAGCAGAAAAGGCCAATGAGCTGTGTTTTCAGGGTGCTGCCAAGAGGACAAGTCAGCTCCAACATATTTGGCAGTTCAATTCTGTAGTCTAAGCTCAGATACTGGGGAGAATCTACTTTACTATCTACACTTGATCATGTGGACATCCCTGAGCCAGAAGAATATGTAGCAGTTGATTGATGATTCCACAAGATGATGAAATTTTTGGAACTGTTGAAGACATCCCCAGAAAAACATTGGATCTTGCTACCAAAACTTCTAGGAGGAAAGTGATAAATGCGCAGGACCAAATGAGAGGAAATAGGTTTTCTGCTCTGTTCCTGTAATGCACATTTGGAGGAAAAGGAAGAATTAATAGTGACATAAAATGTAGGTGAAACAGTTCTGTTAAATTGTTTTCAAGTTTTGTTTTGTTTTGTTTTTTCTTTTTCCTTTAACTGGATGCTCAGAGGAAACTATCTTAAAAACTCATGAAGATTTCCCATGCTTCTAGCTTTCTAAAGAGATAGGAAATTTTCTCCATTGTACATTTATCACTGGATTAAGAGCTGAATTTAAATCATGAAGTGATCCACGTAACTGTGCACTACTCCATGACTTGAAATTAAGGAATCAGTAGATGGTCAGCTTGCCACCATTACTGGAAAGTTGGTTCTTCAGTATCTGAGTTCTCTAAATAACATGGACAAGAAAAGCATTTTTAAGTAGAATGATTTTGGCTCCATTCTCCTGAACAGTTTGAAAAAGAAATGCTATTTCACTTTTTTTTTTTAACAATACTAGAATGCCTCCAAGCAAACCTCTGTGGCTGTTGGTTTTTGATAATGGGGATAAACAAACTTTCTTTGAAATGTAGAAATGACAGAAGACAGGGCTTGTTCCTGGGTACTTCCCTGCAGGGACCTGAGTTTAATAAGGTGGTTGAACATTCTGTAGTGAAACTCAGAAGGAAAGAAATCATGAAAAAAGAAGACAACAGGGTGTGCTGCATGCTGGTTTAGTGTTGAGAGTCTCCTGGTGGTGGTTGTTTTGCAGTCTAATACAATATTTTTCAAAAACTGCTGAGATACCACTGCAGAAAGAAAGTTCTAGTGAAAGTAGCTTCATAGGACCTGCCATTCATCGTTCACCTGGGAAAGCACTAAGTATAGGAAACAGGAGTACTTAATACACATACTCACTTTTTGAGATGTGAATAAGTACAAGGCTGTGTAAAGTGGAAATATGATGACTTAGATGTGGATTAATATTCTATTACGAAACAAAGTTTAGAGAAAGAGAATTGCAGACACTGCACTTTCCTTTCCTTTAGCCCAATCTCAGCTTCATTTTGACCATTTACTTAGTTTTTCTTTTATTTTCCCTGGATAAAGCAGTTTCCAATACATCAAATATTGCATCCCTCTGATCTTCTAGTCAAACCTTTACCTCTGCCTACAACATCCTTTCCAAAGATCAATTGTCTGGAAAACTCTTCCCTTAGAAAGATATCTCCCCTAGGTCCCTTCTCCTATGCCCTCCACCACCAAGTGTTCCTGCTAGTGATACATGTATCCCTGGCAGCACATTCAATCTTGTCACTGTCATGACATGAAAGATTATGAATTCCTTCAAGGTAGCTACAGATATTAAACATGGTAAAGATGGAGAAGAAATTACTAGGCATCTTCCACAGGTCATGTACTGACCCAAGCTTATAGCATATTACCATGTAAATATTAATTACTAAATAAATACTTGCTAATGTAAAATTTTAGCATTTAAAGTCTATAAATTTGTTTATCCATTTTAGTCAAATTGTTCTGTGAGTTCTCACCATTGAGGCTTTTAGCCTACCCACCTGATGTTCTATTAGGAAGCAAATTGCATTGCAGTCTTATAGAGAAATATGTATTCCCTAGTTCCTTACAGTTGTTTTAGCTGTGTTTGATAGGAAAATTTAAACAATGTTAAAACTAGATCTAAGGTTGCAATATTATTGATTTTTCTTGTTGTCAGTGCTTGCTAAAACAAGACCTAATGTAATTATATTCTAAATTGAAGCTGAAACTAATTCTACCCATAGATTCAAGAATTTTTTTTACTTTTGTATTCAATACAGATAGCAGGTATTTACAGATTTTTTTCATGAGTATGTGCAAAAAATCTAGATTAAAATATAGATGATTTGAACCAGAAAATTAAAGAGAAGTTGATTCTGTCAAGACAAGATATCAGAAAGAAATATTTTTCTCATTAATTATAAAGAGTTATTTTGAAAAGAGAAATAGTAAAATAAATTTTAGGGGAAATATATTTCCATAGAGGAAATGCTATCTATCTTAAGACCAAATTGCTTTAGTTTTTCCACCATTTCTGTGTAAGTGCACCAGAAGGCACAGGTGATCCTAACTTCTTTATTCTCAATCCCCCTTCAAAGTGAACTGGATTTGTCTGGAAGAAAAATAAAACTTCAGTATTTTTTATGGAGGAAAACAGCAATTATCACCAGAAGGTGGGCAAATATTCAATAACATAATAATAATTACTATTCTATCTTCTCTCCCTTTCTTCCTTTCACTTTTATCCTCTCACCAAACATCTGTGGAACACCTGAATATTCCTCCTTGCTAATAATAGAGAGCATAATTGGAGGCAAAATGTACCTAAATTAAAACCTAGCATTAACAATATTAGAAATATGTGAATCACTTACCTCCCTGACCTTCCATTTTGTTGTTTATAAAACAGAAATAACAGTAACTTTTTTCTTAATAGGCTTTTAAAAGAATTAATTGGAATATTGAATACGTACAAATAAATGATGAACATGGAACACATCATGGAATAATCTGTATTTTGATGCTATAATTATCATTATAATGCTTATTACCCTAGTGACAATACTGGCATTAATAACAATAGTAGTATGTTCTTATTATTTGTTATTATTTTAATCAATAAAGATCTATTATGTGCCCACTGGCATTAGCAATATCTGGATTCCAGGAGTAAACACAGACGCACATTTTTCCTGTCTGTGCTGGTGAGACGAACACAGAGTAGACAGGTGACATTGCACTTCTGAGGTTATATCAGTGACCAGTGAGGAGAAACTCCTGTTATCTGTGTAGCCTGCTTGAAAAAGGAACTAAAATGTATTATATGCAAGTGCCAACTCCCCATAAGGAACGTAATAATTATGTGCTGCAAACATATACTAATAAAAAATGAAAAGAAGGAAAGAATAAAGTGATTAGACATTGTACTAAGAGAACGTCCTTACAGAGATAAGAGAAATGGAGCTGTCAAAGAAGAGAGTTCTAGGAAGATAATTTAGAGATGTTTGTTTTTTAGATCTATGTACCATTCTCCTACTCCTTTTCATTTCTTCCCACTCTTCTAATTGTTCTTGTTCCTTTCATCAGTGTTCTTCTTCTTCAAAATTCTTGCTGCTGTGGATCATATTGGACTAATGATACAAACATGGAATAACCCAGACCTGTCTCTTAAAGAGCTCATTAGTGCTAGACCATGTGGATGCCCTAACGGTGCACCTTGATCAAGAACAGGGTCACAGAAGTGTCAGGAGAGGTAGCTGGACGAATTTCCCAAAACTGCAGTCAGTGTGTTTGTCTAAGTAATTTTGAGAAACACTTTCTTGTCAATGCTAATTAAAAGGAAGTGTGAAAAAATCTTTCTCACAAGGTATAAGCAACTGCTTTGTTTTTCTCTTAAAGAAAACATGTGAACATTTCAAAAAAGAAATTTTCATTTATTCATTCACCAAAAATTTAGGGAGGATCCACCTTGTGCTCATCCCTATCAGATATTTTGAGTAGTCATAAACGAATACTTTCTGCCCTCATGAAATTTATACTGTTAAGCGAGGACAATAAAAATTAAGCAAATAAAGCCAATTAAGTATTAACAGTAGAAGAGGTATGTGGATGTTATTTTAGAGATAGTGGTTGGGATGCCTCAAAGAATGGCTGTTTCAACAAAGAGAAGGAAATGAGAAGAGTCTTGCAGAGATTTGGGAGAAATTATTCTAGGCTGAAGGAGCAGCAATGTCCTAAGAGCTTAATGTAAGAATATCTTGGTTTTTTCCAAGAAAGAATATCATTATTTGTTATGATTTAGTTGAAGCCATGTTGATGCCATTCTTTACAAAAATTGTCTTGGTCCCCTTTAAAGATTTTATAGAATCGCTGAAACAAAATGCTAATTTCTGACCTCCCAGTATGACCTTGCTTGCAGTGTTCAAGTCATCTTAGGATCTTTTATATCAGAAGGCTTCCTTATAGCCTATGAGAACATGCAAGGATCTTCTCTAAATCATTCCATTCCATTGTTTCAGTATTTGTCAAATACTAGAATTTCAGCTTAGCATCACAATTAGCCTTTGTATAGCTCTGAACACTTGCAGGGATGAAGGAATAAATTTCTACACAGTTATCACCCATACTTCAAACCATCTGTTCCTCACAATATCTCCACTCTCTACAGCATCAGCATTAACTTGGAATCACATTTTCATTTTTACCTTTCAAGTCCAGTTAAATTAATTGCTACACTGTTTGTCTCTTCTTCTTATCTTTGGGGTTGCTGTAAAATTAGACAAACTATTTTTATTGCAAGTAACAGAAACTAAGTATAAAGAAATATTTTGGAATTAGTAAGAGTGAAGTAACTGATAATTGTGAAATTAGGTAGCTCCATAAAGTCTTAGTAGGAGTCACCTGTGATTAGGATGAATAAATTCAAGCATTTCTTCAGCCCTTGTAATGCTTGATTCAAAGATTCAGTGTAGGAAAGACTATTCAGTTGAATCTGTCTATTTATAGTTAGTAGTAGTATAACATGTGACTAAGCTGGGAAAAGACAGGAAAGGAAAGGAAGAAAAAGGAGTTTCCAGGGTCTCCTGTGGCGTCCTTAGTGGGAAGATAAAGGTCTGTATTTTTTGCCCTAGCTGTACCATACACTTCCCCCATAGAGATGGCAGGATGCTATGAGAAATGGAGAATGAATCCAGGAAGAATGTATAATTGATACTCAATTTAGACTTTTATTATCCTCATTGGAGATACTGTAGCAACATTTTTCATATTTTTCTATTTCCATTCTTCCAAACTTCCTCACCATCCGTCATTTTATTTCCTAATTTACAGTACATGACAATGACTAAATTTCTTGCATAGACAACTTCAATGATTCTAGAATTAAATGTGTTGTGCAGAGCAATGAAAAACCAGATTTTCCCTTAAAAGGTTAACTTCTGACTCTCTGATAGCAATGTATAGGATAAAGGGAAAGAAAAATAAATAAATAATAATAAACTGTCAGAGTAAATTACAGTTAAATATTTTATTTCCTACATTCCATCCTCTTTTCTGTTTGGGACTATATATATTTATATATATATATATATGATCAAACTTAGTTTAAACTCATGTTTAAAATTTTATAAAGTTATCTATAGTGATGGACTCAAAATGTAGTGGAGAAAAAAAATTTTCCTTTACCAAAAAAGTAAAATTAAAATTATAGTACATAGTGAATAACTTCAGTACAGTACACTTAGCAAATTCTTCATCTGTGTATCTTGTTGAAATACCAGAACTTTATAACTTGGCTATCATGACTTTGGGAGAAAAACATTGATTATTATAGCTTTCTTCAAGAAATTTTACTTAAAAATATTTACCATTTAAGCAGATTCTATTAATGTAATCTCTTCTTAATGCTCTATTTAAATATATAATAGTTTAGTTGCTACAAAACTGGCTTTAAAAAATTACATGCTGATACCAATACTTGTATTATTTGGCATTGGCAATTATCTTCATTTTTACTGATTTTTATTAATAATTGTAAATTAAAATTTGCTTGTAAAGTAGTTTTAAATTTTCAAGTGTCTGGGAGTATATACTTACTGTAATATTAAAAAATAAAATTTGACTTTCGTCAGTATGAATGCCATCTTTTATTAATCCTTATTTGTAATATGTTATCCTCAAATTTCATTGACTTAGATGAAGGTTATCATTATCAATTGCAGAATTAGCAAACTTAGGGCCAAGCAATTTACATAATTTTACAATTAGTAGTCTTTCCATACTGAGCTATGCCTGAGTTTAAACACAGAAATATTTTCCTTCAATAAAGTGAGCTATGTGAGTTCTTTGCCCTAATGCTATGCTTATAACACTGTCGTATTTTGAGAGGCAGAAGTATGTACCAAATTTAGTGATTAGCCTAAACAAGCATTTTGGATAATAGCTGTTGTATATTTCACATACATCATAGAATTAAGCTGATGAGCCAATAATTCAGTAGTTAACAGGAGATGTTCTCTTTAGAGTGCCAAATTAGTATGCACTTTCCCTTGTGTCCCTTAGTCACTGCCTTCACCCAAATTGGGAGGTTATTCTGGTGTGTTCCATTCCAATGCAGCCTGAAGTGTCAGTGACAAACCTGGGATGCTAGCCAAGAAATGTGGACTCCTGATCTACTATTCCAACCATAGACCATGTACACCAAATTCCCGCATTTCTCAGCCAATTCCAGTGCAGCTGCTTATTAACTAACAGATGTCACTTGATAGTACTGACATCCATCAAAGAAGATGATTCTGCTTCAATCAGTCCCTGGGCATTGCAACATTTACCAATATAAGCATTTTCCCAGGATTCCTGTTTATTGTTTAATTAATAATAAAAATCCATGTTGGTTGGCACTTATCTGGATTTTGGAAGTGAATAAAATAGGATACTTTTATTTAAATGAAGTGTCTTGTAAATCATTACATCCTTTGCATGTTATTGCTTTTTAGTTATCATGAAATAATATAAGCTTTGTCTATCTGGATGTGGTAGAAGCTCATTATACTTCAAATGAAGTTGTAAAAGATAGCACAATATTTTAATAACACAAGCATGGGTCCTTGTAGTTTAATATTCACTGATTTACTTGTAGAATGTTAAATGATTTTTTTCTAGCCAATCAAATATTTATTCATTGGCCTCTAAGCAAAACTATTGTAACAGATTCCTATTTTTATTATTGCTAAAATAAAAAAACGCCATCTCTAATAACTGTAAGCATTTGATTTTGGAACTTGTTAGCTCCTTTTTGCAGCCTGTA
>RJWT010052949.1:0-10491 GCA_004365215.1 Cuniculus paca | reverse complement strand
AGCATATGAGGTGCACAGCGCCAGACTCTGCCCCTCTGTCTTCCCTGGACCCTCGATTCTGCTGGGAGATCTCAGGTCTTCGCAGTCACCAGGAGCTGTGCTGTGAGAGCACTGCAGATGCAGCACAGATGGAGTCTGAAACTGGGAGGAGTTCTCAAGGATCCTGGGGAGTCTCAGGGCACCTGATGGCCAGGACAGAACCTCTCCCCATGTCTCTGGTTGGGGCCCATGGTTTCAGGAGGGCACCAAAGGGGCATTTTCATAGAAGGCAACACGATGCTAACTTGTGGACTAGAATAAGAAGAATCTGCATGCTCTGATTCAAAGTCAAAGTTGAAAAATCAGAGTTTTTATTTATAGTCAGCATAGCAAGAATTCCTTTAAGGTTTCATACCTGAATTCTTAACCCATGAATGTTTCTCACGCCAAAGGAAATGAATAAATAAATAATATATAATGCAGAATAATAGTCCAGGAGAGTGCATAAAGCTATAGGAAAGTGGTAGAGTGAATGGTGGTTGGAAAGTGAATTGTGATCATGTAAGAGGAGGAGGTATTAGAGAAGTAGAGATCTTTTGCTTCCTAGTGGCTGAAGTGACTTTGTGTAGCCTTCCTTGCTATGTGGCTCTGATGCTCTCCTTGCTACCATGCTCTGATGCTCGATAAGCATTAATGGAAAATGGACAATGCATGGAGAGACAACCAAGACCCCAGGCCAGAGGAGAGGAGATGGGAGTGGACAAGGTCACATTCTGATCATCGGCTGGATCCACACTGGTATGACATGGAAGGGTATGAGGACCCTTTAAGCGGAGAGGATGGGGCGGGACGGGAGAGGGCAGGTAGTTGAGCCTGAGTTTTCATCCTTGAAACCTGCTCGTTACCACTTTATATTTTTAACAAAGCTTCATAATGATTTATTCCTTTCAACAATTAAGTGAGCCAGAAGAATAAGATACACAAATTATAGGGCAATAGAAAATCGGAATTATGGATGAGCAAGTTTAGCTTATTTTGGTGATAGCAATAATAATAATACATTATTTGTTATTTTAATTATTATTATTGTGTGTTAAGGTCTTATATGACCAGTAAAATGAGTACTCCAGCCTTTACATGTGCTGTGATTTTTTAACATGTACTGTGACTTATTTAACAAAGCCCAACTTGGTCCTTTAGCTTAATTGTTTGATTAAAATTATAAAAATCATAAAATGAAAAGCTTTAAACTAATTAGGAAAATAGTGATATCAATTTCCTCCATAAATATTGCCTAATATGATCATTTTAATGGCAGGTCGAAGAGTGCAGAGAGTTACTAACATGATGGGCGAGAAGACATCAACAATAAAATTTCTTTCCGTGCATGACTTCAAATATGCCTGCTTGATATCCCGAATCCATTCAAAACATTGGCCTTTCATGTCATTTTGACTTTGGGGAAGACCTAGCAGTCACACAGGGCCAGATCAAGTGAATAAGGTGGGTGAGGACACACCATAGTGTTCTATGAGCTGCCTTTCTGTTGGATGGCACGCACCAGCAGCAATCACCGTGTACTTTTTTAAATCACGTCTTATAAAGACACTCAGGAAAGATTACTCCAGAACTGCTCCAGAAAGTGGAAAGACAATGGGATAAGTATATCACAAGGAAGAGGGGTATATTTTGAGGGGGTTAGTGACGACATGTCTTTTATTGTAACGAAGTTTTAAAAATTTAAACATTCACATTTGTTAATGAGAACACATACACTATGAAGAGAGGAAGTAAAAACAATGTACAGTCATAAATTCAACTATGTTTTTCTGATAGAAATATATTGGAATCCTAACCCTCAAAACCTCAGAATATTCCTTATTTGGGGATAGAGTTAGTACAGAAAAAATCAAGTTAAAATGTGATGTTTAGATTAACACTAATGGGCCGGGGATCTAGCTCAGCGGCCTAAGCGCCTGCCTGGCAAGTGCAAGGTCAAGAGTTCAATCCCCCGTGCCGCAAAAAAAAAAAAAAAAAAGAAAATAGATTAACACTAATTCAAATGACTGGTGTCATTTATAAGTGGAGAAAAGTCAACGCAAAGGGATGCATGGAGATGACAAACCCCACAGCAAGTGAAGAGAAAGGCTTGGGAGGGAGACTAATGATACTCTCAGAGAGCCCAGCCTGGCAGCACCCTCATCTGGACTTCTGGAGCCCAGAACTATGCAATGCTAGACTGATCGGTTAACCCTTTATGGTAGTTAAGCTTAACGCTATCAATGTGATTGGCTTGGGAGCCCCTTAGGGGATTAGTAAGCGCACTTCTGAGCATGCGCAGATTCATCATGGATTGTGACCTTCAGGATCTGTCTGCCCCCTCACCCCTTCATCCCTTGATGCTGTTCTCTTAGCTCTGTTCTCTTGATCTAATTCCTCACTGACATGAAGGAACTGAGCAGATATGTTCCACCACACTAGTGATGATGAACTTTTTAGAGACCGAGCACCCAAACTGCAGCCCAAAACTCACTTATTTGTTGCAAGGACCAACACTGCACCTATGTGCATTATGATCCAATGCTCAACTTCTGGGGTGATGCTGGAGTGACTTGGCTCACATCAGAAGAGAGGGCACTGCCTGCTTGCTGTGGCATGTGCTACTGGCTCACCACCCTTACACCACACCCTTCTGCCATCATCTTTCTTCCACAGACCCAGGAAGCATGGACAGAATCCCCTGAACACATGAACCAAATTAAAGCTCTCCTCCTTTAAATTGTGGATGTTGGTTATTTTGTTCTAGCAGCAGGAAATCTAACAAACACAGAAAATTGGTACCAGGAGAGGGGTCATTGCTGTGTTTGCCAGCAATCATTGCTGTGATTGCCAGAAGCCTTTGAAAGTGGCCCATGGGGAGAGCTTGGAAAGGCTTACAGATGCCAGCTAGAGGAGCTAAAAAGCTATAAGAGTGTGAAGGGTGATTCTTGCCAGAGTTCACAACCCTGCCACTCTGGAGAATCTCAGAGAAAGTATTATTCTCAGCCTAGTTCAATGACATCTTATTTTAGATAAAATTATATCTAAATTTAATATTTATGCTTGAGATTTAAAAAAACACTCAGTGGCTGACCCCTGGCATCTATAGCTTCTGTCAGTGAACAAGAGAGGGAACAAAAGGAAAAATTAGATATTTGAAAGTCTTCCCTGTAAGGTCATGGAGAGCTTGAGAAGACATAGGTGAAAATGTGGACTCAGTATCAATGGACAAACACTAGATTAAGTTCCTCCAGGGTGGAGGAGGATCCATGGACCATGTATCTAATGGGGATAAGGTGGATAATTACAAAGTGGAAAGAAAAATCTTGGAATAAGTTTTCCTGAAGACACTGTCATTGAATGTGTTAAGTCCCAGGTTCAGCTCCGATACCACGTGCTCAGTTGCATCATAGAATATGAGAATGCCTCTGTTGCCTTAGCATAAAATATAGTAGCAGTGAAGGTCATTAAAATAAGATCCTGCCATAAAATTCTACAATTGGAAATGTATAAATCATAGCTTCCCAAAAGGCTATGGGCTCCTAAAATATCAACAAAATGTAGCATCAATGAATAAATTTTTATTGCCTGGTTGCTCTGAGACATTCAAACATGAACATTCTAAGGTAAGTAAAAGTTCTAACTTAGTCTAAATTCAGGAAACGTATGCTCCATATTCAGTGCCATTTACTTCTACAAACCACCTTATAGTACAATAAAAAAATCATAATATAATTCATCGCATACTGACATAAGGTTTAGGTGTGCTCTAATGTGTTTCTCCCTGTGAAAGCACACAACTGCACACACTTATTTGCACACATACTTGCAGCCATGAACACCGATGCATGTATTGCACACCGATGCACAATTCCTGTCCCATTCTCCAAAAGAGAGAGTAAGTCGAATACTACTGTATTAATGTTAGTGCTGTGGAAACTCAGACACAGAAAGGCCACATCACTTACTGAAATGTATTTAGCACATGATTGTGGAGACAAAACTGGATTAAAATTCCCTGCCTCCCATTCCAGGGCACGGCAGCAGACTTCAGTGTCTCCAGCTGTCAATTTGGAGTGATGAAAACAAAGGTAAGAATGAGGTCATTGTTAATTGAACTGAAGACTTTTTACTGTATTCAAAAATATATATGAGAGAGGAGCCTGGAAAAGATGGCATTGGTTGACTCTGTCATGCTGACTCTAACACTTTTTCTTTGCTGAAAGCTACCCTGATAGAATGTCACTGTTTGACAGCCTCATGCCTGTTGCAGGGTAGAACTGAAAGAAAAAGATAACCAGGAGACTTACACTATGTCAATGGCAAGACAAACTGTATCTCTTTCACCTCCAAAGCCTGAAAGCCCTTTGAATACTGGAGCTAGGATCTCCTAAGAGGAATCTATTTTCCATGTAATGGTGTGAATCTCCCACATTGAAGCTAAATATTCATGACTTCATAAAAGCGCTAAGCTTCTGTAGAAAGAAAAGATTCTAAGTCCGTCTTATACATTTTGGACAAGCTGGCATTTGACATATTCTGTATGTTCTGAACAGTATTATAATTTCAAATAAATCTCCACTAACATCTTTTCAGTAATGTCACATCCTTAAAAACCATCTGATAGGTCAAGTGACCTTTTCCAGATTAACCAAATAGATGCATGAGGATGGATGTAGGAAAGAGAAGAAGATGCAGGCAAAAGGGCGGCCCCTCTTATGCTCTGCTCTGGAATCACCCGCAACTGAACAGCATCTTTTCTTTCTAAGCCTTTCACAAGTTCCGCGGAGTCCTTTCTGGCTCAGTGCCTGCAGCAGTCTCAAAAGAGTCATTTCACAGAACAGCCCTTCTTGCTCACTTTCTCTGTCTGCGGGAAATATTAAGCAAAGCATAACACACAAGAAAGACCTGCCATGTGTTGTCTCTTCACTAAATTCAGTTGGGTAGCAAGACCAAGTTTGATTTGGGCATAGAGCCACGAAGATGATTTTATGAAAGCAAATGGCCTTGTGAAGACGTGTAGCTCTGTCAAACTCTCTTTCAGGATGTGCTCTTTATGTGGAGAATCATACTTATTTGTCCTAGGCTCATCCTCTTTCCTTCTCCTCCCCCAGGAAATAGCCTGGTACTTCCTCCAAATACTCATAGATTTTGTTGAGTGTGACACAAACAGCACTCCAATCCAGGGTCTCATGTGTGGTGTGCAGTTGACCATTGTCTAAGTCTTTGATGATATATTTTAAAAAGTAGCATAACTTTGCTTGGAAAAACATTCACAACCTCACAAGATCAGCTACTGAAGGATGCATAGACACTGAAAGAGCCACTGGTCTCAATTAACTCAGCTCTCTGGGCCTTTGGAAATCCCCTGATTAAATAAGTCACGTGCTCCGAATATTCTTACATTTTTCTTTAAAAGGATTGAATTCCTAGCGTCTTCTGCTCCTTGTCCCAGTGCTGGTCGATGACGGATGTGCATGAAAGTCATCCCAAATTTCAAATTAGAACTCAGTGAAGGCAAGGACCCGGGAAACGGACTCTGCATCACAGAGCAGGGCCTCTGCTCACCACACATGACAGATGATGGGAGCTACTCCCCTGAAAACTCTCAGTTTGAACTCAGAAATCCCAACAGAGCAAAAAGAGAATGAAGAATTGAGCACCCTGGCCATGCCCTGCTTCTGACTCCGCACTCCATGTAAGATCAAAGATGTTCCTCCTCCAACAGCTTGGAACCTTCCCTGGGGCTGCAGTGAGGTCTCGTACTGGCTCCCTCCTTCCCTCCTAGGGAAGTGCTACTCTGCCTTTCCTAATCTCTGCCAGTTCTTCACTTCTGCCAGTATCACTTTCTTTTAAAATTCTCTCTTCCCCACCATTCCAGAAGAGTCAATATGTCCACCAATCTCCTGCAGCTTATAAATGCCTCAAATTCATGGGACAGGTGTTCAAACCTAAGCCACCCTAGCTACGTGACTCAGTGGAGATTTTAGAGAAGATGAGAGGGTGGGGGGGCCACGGGTGGACTCAGAGGCTGGACTGGCAGGAAGCCCTCCCTTCAAGGGCGTAGTCTCCTTTATTCTGCGAGAGTGAGAATCTGGCTCAACACGGAATCCGAATAGCTTATTTCCTGTAAGGAACTTCTTTTGGGCCCATAGGATGCACTGGCAGCCCACCACATCTCAGACCACCACGCCTTCCTCCAGGGCACTCAGGTGATCATCTTTGTGTCCTTATGATTTCTAACCACGCTTCCTGGGTAGAAAACGGAGCCAGTTTTGCCCAGAGAGTCATGGACAGGGCAGATCTATGGCTTGATTTTCAAAGACACAGACTTCGGAGTCAGTGTGCAAATGACAAATGAAGTCAGAGGAGCAGAGTGACCTTCTCAGTTTACCTGAATCTACAATAAGAAAGCAAATTATCCTGTGCCAGAACATGGAAAAGGATAGCATATCCATGATTGATTTTTTCTTTGAATTTATGTGTATATTTTTTCAAATATTGCATAGCTTTATAGAACATCAATACTTACGAAGCTCTTTGGACCTATCTATGGCAGGTACTTCCTTGTTCTGAAGACTCTATGAATAATCACAGGTCTGAATTTTGGACCTTTGGAAAATAGTCACCATTGCAAATTTGATAATGCAAGCAAAGTATTGGAGGTAATGCTCATGAAAAGTAATGGGAAGTGGGGCCAGGAGCACTGGGGAAGTCTAGAGATGCTGAGGCAGGTCTGGAAGAGAGAGTTGGAAGGAGGACTGGACAGGGGAGGACACGCACTGGGCTGGGAGACAGAGAGAGGCCCATGTCAGGCATAGGGATCCACACCAGGGAGGATTTCTGTACAGGGCAGGAAGGGCAGACCCTAACTGCCCACCACACGCAGCCTAGGCTGAGTTCTATGTGCTGGACTTGGTTCCAGGTGCTACAGCTGGAGGCCACCTCTCTCCTCCTCTTCATAGTAGCTCTCTTTGTAGGGGGTTCCAGGTTGTACCCTTTGTCCCTTATGCTTTAAGAAAGATGGAAAACAACTCGACTTGGCTGGACTTGCTTATTAAAGAGCTCTCTATGGTTCTCATGACTTCTGAGAATCTAGAAACACAAGGTGGCAGAAGGAACATCACTCACCACTGCACTGGTCTTCAAGCTGCAACTAGTTTTCACTCTCCTCCCAACTACCTCTGCTCTGAATCCCCCAGCCCCTTATCTCTGAGCTCTGCACCATTGGGAGACTTTCTGGCAGGTTGACTATAACCCCCAGTGTCTCTGTAATCACACCTTCCTCTGTCCCAAGGGGTTGTACCTCGCCTCTTAGCCATTACCACCTGTAAAGGAAATATTGAAAGAACTGATTGATTCCCTGAGTCCCCCATACAATCCCCCCACCACAGCCACGGTGTGAAAGTTCTGCCTATTCTTGATAGTCACTTAGAGTGAGGAGAGGGAATTTCCTTCCAAGAGAGGAAAGGGGGGTATATTGGTTGCTTTCCACAGTTGGTACAAAATACCTAACATCTAGACTTAAAGGAGGAAAAGTTTATTTTGGCTGACAATTTCAATGGGTTCAGTCCATGGTCATCTGACTCTAATGCAGAAATGTCATGGTAGAATGACCTGGAAGAGGATGGATGTCCACCACATTGTGGCCTGAAAACAGAGAGAAAAGGGACACATCCAGTTCACGTGGTCATTGATCAGACATTTCTGAAGAGCCCTTTCTCTGCACATGAGAGTTTTGGAGGACTTCGTAAGTCTAAACCATAACGGGAGAAAATGTAAACAGAATAGAGGAAACAACCCAAAAATGGAAAAGATGGTATAAGTGGGATGAAAGGAAAAAAGAAAGATAGGTAGGGGAAAGGGAAATATTTAGTAAATGAGAAAGTAAAAATAATTCTAAATTAGACAGTGTCTACAATAAATATCAGTGAACTAAATCATCAATTAAAAGATAGATTTGAGTCTAGATTAAAAAGTGAGTATAACTATTAAAACAAGTATCCCTATAAGAGATACATCTTGAGGAAAAAAAGAAAAATTAGATCGCAAGACTTAAAAAAATGAAACATACCAACAGTGTTTTGATATTAATTTCAGATAAAATATGCTTTAATCCAAGAGTTTTATTAACAATATGATGAAAAGTTCAATTCACTGAGACTATGTAACAATTCCAAACTAGCCACACACCATAATAAAACAGCCTCAGAAACATACAAGGCATACATTGACATGCTTCAAAGAAAAATGAATTTATCTACCATCCTAGAGGGAAAATGTACATGTGACAGATCAGGTGTCAGTTGCTTCTGATCCAGTAGTTTCATGTCTTCTGTCAATATCTGTGTAACTATAGCAAACTAATCAGTTAACTTGCAAGTCAGTTACTATGAGAAAAAATAAAATTGAACTTTTATCTTAACTACACATCAAAATTTATACCAGTTTAATTAAAGGCTTAAATGCAGAGCCAAATACATAGATGTTTAAGAAGACAATATAGAGAATCTGATCTCAAAGAAAAATTTGTGTCAAAAGAATACAAACTAATAAAATTTGATAACTTCATTTTCTTTAGTATTGAGAATTTCTGCTGATTGAGAGACCATAAAGGAATTTAAAAAGATAAGCAATAACTTGAGAGAAGCATTTATAGCACAGAATTGATGAAGGATTGGTATTTGGAATAAAGAACTCACAAAATTATCAATAAGTAAAAAATGTAATCCAAAAAATGGATAAATGTTATGAAAATCCCTTTCCCAGAAAATACAAGAAAAGCTCACAATCAAATGAAATGACGTTCAAGTTCACATGTAGTTATGAAAATGCAAGCTATGAAAATAATGAGCACATTTTAATTGTCAAGTATTTACCTAACGATCACTAAGAATTGGACATTGTTTAGGAAATGTCCATTCATCAGGAGAGGAAACTGATATAATGTTCATTGGGAAACATTTGACATTAAGGTTAAAATTGAATGTATGTATGCCTTTCCCTCCTGCAACTCCAGTCCTAGGTATTTTGTCTAGAGAAATGGTGCAGTGTGAGGCAGGAGACGGAAGAAAGTCCAGAGCGTCACCATGCACACTGGTAAGTACTAAGACCAACCCAAACTGTGTAAGTGGTCATGATGGACAAGGGCATGGGACCCCATTCTTACAGTAAGTTCAAGTGGTAAAGATAAATCAATGCTGCCCGTGTTTTAATAAGAATGAGCCTCAAACCACAGCTGTGAGTAAAGGGAATACAACGCAGAGCAGTTACACTGACAGCAAGTTCTAATGTAAGTGCAAAGAAATACAGTAGCACTTGGAGATGCATGAATGAAAACAGAACTAGAGTGAGAAAGCAAATAGACACAAAATCAAGGTAGTATTGCAACTATTTCTATGAGAAAGAGGGAGCTATTCTTGATGAGGGAGCATAGAGGAAGCTTTTAAGAGATGATAAGGTTTTGCTTGTTCATCTTGGATATGGATATGAAAATGCTAATTTATTATTGCCTAAAAAGTATACAGTATAAATATTTTATATGTACATTTCACAGTAAAATTTTAAGGACAGTTTAAATTTAAATAGAATAGTGTGACTTCTTTAATACATGAAGTATAATGTATAGAAAGCTAATATGTCCTTTGTAGTCAAAAGAAACAAATTATTACATATTTTAAATAATGCATTTGCATTTGCCTTACAGAGCAAACATAAATGTAAATATAATTTTGTAAATGTAGAAAAATATCCTTTCTTTTCCCTGTCCTTAGTTCTTATATGGGTTTTTCAGCTAGATCTAGGAATACAATTAATAAAAGACCTGATTAACAATAAAGAAGCATAAAAGCTGTATCTTTGCATATGCATAGAGATGTCTTCTTCACAAGAGAGTCAGACCTGAAGAAGTGACCAAATCATTATGCTTTTATATGTTTTAAAATATAACACTAAGTCTGTGAAGAAACGATGAGACAAATGTTTACATGGAAAGGAGAAGTAAACTCCACGTATGTTACCAAGAGGTAGTGGTGGAGCTGAGGAAACTAGTATATAAAGAGGACCACTTCAAAGAGCTTTTAACCCTGGTTCACTCCTGCACCAGTTACACATTCCTGGTGGTCAAGGCTACTTTCCAGCATGTGTGTACAAACGACAGCACGCTCAGATGAATCTTCCTGGCTTGCTGCATGAAGGGAGAGCAAGATCAGATATCCCTCTCTGAAATCACGGTTTGTCAAATGGCTTTACCCAGAAACAACACGCTATGGTTTGAGTCTGGATGTCCCCGCAAAGCCTCATGCAGCCATAGGGATGGGCTTCTGGAGTTCGTGAATGATTTGTGGTCCAATGCTGGGATTATGGGTGTGAGTACAGCACCCAAGTGGGTGTGGCCTACCTACAATATTAGGGACAGAAAGAGTCTTCTCTGCATGCTCCTCCCCTTTTGCTCTTGTTGCTTGTGCAGTTTTC
>RJWT010052948.1:0-10479 GCA_004365215.1 Cuniculus paca | reverse complement strand
TACGCAGATATGTAGCAAGTATGTGGTGGTGAACCTATAATGCTTCACCAAATTCTGGGTTTTGCCTCCAACAGAAAGTTTTCAGTTTCTTACTTAGGTTGATACCATCATCCTTTCTGTTGTTGAAGGCTGTCAACTTTGGAATTTATTTAACTCTTCTGCAACCTAGCTTTATTGAAATATGGGTCACATTTACAAAAATTTCGATTGGACGATAACAAAATACAGTACCATTTCAGTTTCCCAAAGCCTTCCCCGGAGGAAAGGAAAACACTGGAGATTCCACTTGTGCAGGACTCCACCCTGGGCCCATGCATATCGTGTCTGAGAACCCGCAAAGAATGTGTATGGGTGAAGAAGGGCTTTCTGCTGACCCATGAATCTAGGGACGGTTTTTGGGACTAAGGGTGGCAAGATGGGCTTTAGCACATACTTCTTCCTGAAAATGTTTCTTTTGCATCAGTTTCTTTGCTTAATCAAGTTAGGAGTTTTGTCTTGATCTCTTATCAGGTGAGTGCTATCTTTCAAATTTGGGAGACAAAGTTTCAGCAAAAGTGAAAGTGCTAGGTCTGGCCATTCTATGGACGATAGAAATGCTATGTGAAACTATCCCCATGCACACAGAGACAAGTCAGCTTCCTTCACAGCAATCTGTAGATTCTGCTGCTCAGCTTTCGCTGTGTGTGACTGGTCCAGTTAAAAGTGAAAGGAAGAAGAAAAATAAAAAAAGAAGGAAAGTTAAAGGAAAAGTCTTCCCTACATTTTTAATTACCAAGCATATATTGTTTACTCAAAAAAGGAACCACATACAGTCTCTTATAGAATGCAGGCATGCTTTATTTGAAATAGTTTTCCAGCTGCATCCATACCATTCATACACACAAACAAAATAGCATCTTGGTTACCATTCATGTATAGATGGTGAAATCATGGAGGGCAAGAAGCATGCTTTCCTTTTCATCTTTCTCCTTTCCCTTCCCTTCATTTCCTTTCTTTTCCTCTTTCATTTAATTATAAAACTTGAAGACTTAGCACTTGGAAGATCTTCAGTTACATTGGCACTCAAGCGCTAGCTCCAGTGCTGTTTCCTTTGGTTATATTGTCTATAAGATATTCTGAGTACTGTTCTTGAGGGTAAGGGCAATTTACCGATAGGTAACATCTTAGGGCAGTGGTGACAAACTTATGGTATGTGTTCCACATTGGGCTATTTGCATCATGAAAAGTTTTAAAAGGTTTGCCATCACTGCCTTAGTGGGAGTTAGGATGATGGATCCTTATATTAAATGAGATGTCTCAGAGTTGGCTAACATATAATTATTGGTGAATTTGAAAGAGTAATATCTAGATTATGAGAATCTATTGGAGTGGTAATAAAGGTCAAATAAATAGTTAAGAGAATAAACAGAAGCTGCTTATTAGCCAGGCCACAGGTGTAATGGAGCAAAACTGCAGGTCTGTATTCTGATGGACCTGGACAAACCTCTTTGCCCAGGAGGCTGGAGGTCAGACTATTGGATCTGGTTTCCAGTTCCCTTTGAAGTGGACATCTCATAAAGGAGCGCTGTCTTTGTCTTAGGTCAAAAGGAGAGAAATTGTAGCTCCAGAAAGGTCATAGGGTCACATCTACTTGGAAATAAATATCATTATGGTGATGCAAAGTGCTGTATGATTTTTTTTCATTGCAACAGAACCTTCGTAAGTGAGGTACGAGTCTGGGAAGTAGTGTCTGTCCCATCTCCCTTAGAGTTTTTCAACTTCCAATGAAAAGTCGGCACTTGTTAAACAGCTAGATTGGCTGTGTTATAATGCTTTGGTTTTATAGTTGGGTATGTTCCTGTCTGCTTCCCTAGGTATCAGAAATAAGAACCTGACTCTCGAGAACACTGTGAGCTTTGGAGTGTCAGGATCCTGCTTTGGCACAGCATATGCTAAGTCTATAAAAGATCCAAAAGACTCTTTTGAACTCTGTAAGAGATGAAGATAGTTTTTTTCTAGTAATAAATAATTGAAAAACAGTAAAAAGACAAAAGATTTATGTGATCTGAAGAGAAACCAGAGTATGAAAAAATAGCAAGAAAGAGACTGTCTTACTCTTCCTCCTTTTCCTAGTTGTATTCCTTTGCCTTGATTACCAGCACTTTCTTGAGACCAAGAAATGATTGTCATATGTCCATGTTCACATATATAATGGAGATATAGTTGTTTGCTGTTTTATAAAACAAAAAGCCCAATTTGCAACACATGTCAGACTCATTATTCTTTGTAAATTAAATATGAATTGTATTATAGCCAGTGGAACCACCAGGTATATGTTTCATCCCTATTCAAGCCACCATATTAATTTTTCCACATAGGTACCCTCTTCAACTATTGCCTATTTTCTCCCTGAAATCTTGCTGTACTTTGTAGCAAATCTGTTAAAAAAAAAAAAACCTTTTTGTTCTGAAAAAAGCCACCCATTGAGTAGGAGTGTAAATTAAAATGTTAAGGTCACCATGAAATCCCACATTTATTCAGCTCAGGAAAATCTGTGGTGACATCACACTTTTGTTAAATATTTCAGGGATAAAAACAAAAAGAGGCCAACACTTTCTGCCTCTAAGTGCTGAATGAACCTTTGTTTTCTTCTGTATAAATTCTGTCTCCTACCCCAGCAACAACCAAGGCAAAGGACCATTTCCCATCATATAAAAAAGGGTTTGATTAATCTATCTTTGGAGTATGAAACACAGACATTTTTACTTTGAAGTGGCTTCTTTCTTAGTGACTTTCCTCTACTTTAACGTGCTCTTTTTTCCTAGAACATATTCAGTCCATGGGATTCTACCCAGTCCCCTCAACTTCTTGTTGCTCTTATATGGACAATACATGCATTCTAGCTCAACCACTAAAAACTTCACTCATTTCAGTACCTCTAAAGTGTAAAGTTCGTTTCAGCTAAATAGCATCTAAATCATACATGGGTGAGAATACAGGTATAGTTCATTCAGAAGCATAATTACCATCCTGTACTGAACCTGAAGCCAGAGGAGTTATGTGCTTCCAAAATGCAGTGGTAGAGGCTGGGTGTGGTGGTGCATGCCTGTAATTCCATCACTCAGAAGCTGAAGCAGGAGGATCACTGCCAGTTTGAGGCCAGCCTGGGCTACAAAGTGAGCTGAAGGCCAGCCTGAACAGCATAGCGAAACCCTGTCCCAAAAAGAAAAAAAAAATTAGCAATGAAATACAGTGGTAGAACAGGCACACAGTAAACATTCCCATTCTTGAAAGGAAAAAAATAGGAAAGGACAAAGGATGCTGAGTTCCAAGCAAATCCAAAATGTAGCAAGATGATTTCTATTAAATCTTATGGCCATGTAACAGTCCTTTGTTTAAAGGAGCAGTTTTCTGTGCCCCCAGAGATAGCAGACCTGTCTAACTGACACACTGGGGTCAGAGTTGTACCCCTTGGCTTTGTTGGTCAGGTACAAGGCTCCAGGTGGCCCCACCCACAAGGTCACCTGGGTATTCCCACCCTCAGACCTCTGGGAAGACACTGTCTGGGCTCTTGAAATCAAGGAGGTGTTTGCCTTGGTGCCCTGATGAGCTCTCAATTGTTTCAGAATCATTTTCCCTTCTCTTTGAAGAATAGGACACATTTTCAGTCAAATAGTTCTGCTGTCCCTTTTTGTCAATTCAGAGGTGTTGGACAGGCTTCCTTCATTTTTATTCTGTCTTTCTGATCCCATGAGTTTAAACTAGCAGTGTTTCTGCCAACATAACCTCATCTCTGTTCTTGGCTTCTGTTGAGATGGCATTCATGGCCTCTCACCCTTATTCTCTTTTATTGAATATTTAGGTACATTCTCAGTGTTCTCTTTGGAGAAACATTTTTCTCTTTTTTTTCAGTATTGGGTAGGCTGAGAATTTTTCAGATTTCCCTTTTTACTTAATAACTCCTCTTTTCATCTTTCTTTTCTCACATTTTATTAAATGGTTAGAAGGACAGATGGTATGTTTTCAATACTTTGCTTAGAAATTATCTTGGTGAAGTATACAATTTCATTAGTCAAAAGGTCTGTCTTTCATAAAACTGTACTCCAAATCCATAAAGATTTTTTGCTACTTTTTAGCTAAGAATGGTAATTCCTCATTTCCAATTAGATCCTCCTCACTTCCTGTGTGACTTCGCTGGGCACACTCTTAATATCCATGTTTCTAGTAAGTACCTCCAAATTCACACCTCTCACTGTTACCTAGTTGCAAAGCCACTCCTATATATTTAGGTTTTTGTGACAGTAGTGTCCCCACTGCTGGTGAAAAATTTTGTATTAGTCAGGATTCTTCAGTTGAATAGAACAAATAGGATGTATATCTATGTGCGATTTATAAGATTTTAGAGACCAAGAAGTCCCAGATCTGCAACCAGCAAACTGGAGACCCAGGAATGCCAAGGTGTACTTTCTTTTATTTTTATTTTTTTATTTTAAAGAGAAACAATACAAAACAAAATGAAACAGAACAAAGCAAATCAGAACTGAACAATGCAAGTAACACAGGCCCTCACAACAAGACAATGGGAAATCAACAGTGGCTACCATAAGGTCTGTTGTTTTCTTCATACTTGTCCATACCTTCACACACAATACCATCCAACAAAACAAAATAGTATTAAACCAATTAAAACAATAGAATGAGAGCATTATGGGACTTCAAAACAAGGCATTAGGAAATCAACAATGGCTTCCCTAGTGTCTCTTGTTCTCTTCAAAATAGCTGTGCATACCCTCATACACAGTGAAATCAAATAATAAAAAAACAGACTAAAACCAATCAAAACAAAAGAATGAGAGCATTGCAGGACTTCAAAACCAGATAACAGGAAATGGACAATGGTTACTATAATGTCTCTTTTTCTTCAAAATAGCTATTCATACCATCACATATAATAAAATCAAACTAAACTAAACAAAACAATAAAACCGATTAAACAGAAGAATGAAAGTATTATAGGACTACAAAATGAGAATAGGAAACCAGCTATGATTATCATAATACATCCCATTATGTTCAAACTAGCTGCCCATACCATCTGACACCATAAAATCTAACAAAACAAGACAGAACAGAATCAAACCTAACAAAATTGTGAAAACATTATAAGAGTTCAAGACAAGACAGTAAGAAATTAACATTGGTTACCTCCTTCTCCTCCTAGGTGTTTCCTCCCCTATCACTTTTATAATATCTATTGTGTTTTCAGATCCTGCTAACTACTGTTTTTTATGCTAGTGTTCACCCGTATGAGTTCAAATTATTTCACCCATGAACATGATCTCAGTTGCAGCCAAAGAACCTCAAGATTATCCTACTTTGTAGCTGGGTAGCTTTCCATTGTATGAAAATATCATATCATTTTTATCTGTTCTGTGGTTGCTGGGATAATTACCCTTGCTCTTTTCTGATCTTCTATCGCATGGAACAATTGTTTTCTACCTTTTGACTTTCAGTCTATGAATTTCCTTTTGTGTTAAGTGTGATTCTTATATGCAGTATATTAATGGATCTTGTTTCTTGATCCATTCTCCCTGCATTTCTTTCTATTGCTGAACTGAGGCCATCTACGTTACTGGTTACAACCAGCATACATTGGTTTGTCTCTGCCATGCTATCCCCCTGTTGTTGGCCCTCTGCTTTTCCTCTTCATTCAATTGCTGTCTTGTTTGGCGATCCTTCTCTGCTGCTGTTCCTGGAACCACAGTTATCTTTATCTCTCACTAGAGTATCCTTCAGCACTCTCTGGTTTGGTGGCCATGAATTCCTTCAGTTGTTCTATATCATGGAAGTATCTTATTTTTCCATCAATTTTGAAAGGCAGTTTTGCAGGGTACATCAATCTGGGTTGGAAGTTGTTTTCTTTCAGGATTTGAAACACTTCACTCCAAACTCTTCTTGACTTGATGGTTTGTGTTTACAAGTCTGCCATGATTCTGATTGGTTTTCCTTTACAGGTGATGTGTTTCTTTTCTCTAACAGCTTTTAATATTCTGTTCCTGTGCTGAATATCTGGGATCTTGATTATTACATGTCTGGGTGTAGATTTACTTTGATTATGGCTAGTTGGAGTTCTATATGCCTCACTTTATTGGTATACCAGATCCTTTTCTCATGTTTATAAATAACATTTTTATTTCATTTGTGTTGACCCCTGCTTCTTTGTTGATACCTATCACTCTTAAATTATTTCTTTTTGCATCTTCTTGCAGCTGTTGAATTGTTATTTCCTGATTCTTTGTTATTTTAAAAAAAATCTTTCCTTCCACAATCACTAGCTGCAGTCCTGTCTTCAAGAGCTGAAGGTCTATCTTCTGTCTCTTTCAAGCAGTTTTGCCAGGTTTTGATTGACTTTTTAATTTCCTGGATATCTTTTTGGATCTGCTTCATGCACTGTAATTCCTTTCTATATTGTTCATTCAAGGTTTTCATCATTTTCTTAAGCTCTTCTTTTTTATCTAAGTCTTCTTTAGATATGCTTAGAAATTTTAATTATGTTTTGCATTTCTTATTTTACCTGAGATATTATTTCTGATCTGATTACTTTTACAGTCTCATGAAGTTGTTTCTTTTCTTCTGTTGTTATCCTCTCGGAGATTTCAGGTATGTGACTTCCATTTTCTTCCATGACTGTATCTCCCAGATTTGTTCTGTGTGGGCTGGAGATCTGAGATTGCCTGTTGTTCCTTCCTCTTGTCATTCTCCTGGGTTCCTCCCAACAAGTTGGTTGTGGGGTCCCAGGCACTTGCCACAAAGGCTGCCCCTCCCTGGTGTAAGGGAATGGGACAGACACCTGGGTTCCTCAGACCCCAGGTTTATAGGGAGGTGGGCTTCTTCAGACCTGTGCAGCTACACTGGTGCTTTCCCCATGGCCAGGGGTGCGTGGTGGGTCTGCTTCTCTCAGCTTGTGTGTCTACATTGGGACTTGTGCGATGGTGGCAGGCACACAGGGGTGTGTTTGTCTGATTCTCCTGGTGGGTGATGGTTGCTTGAAGGAAGCAAGGGCCTCCAATGGTGGTCGGCAGGTGCATGGGGCTTACCTGCCTGCGTGTCCTTGCTCCTGCTGGTTTCCAGGAAGCAAGCCTTCTATTGTTGGTGGCCAGTGGGCGGAGGCAAATGTTCTGGTTTTCTCTACCCATGCTGTCTATCCACAGGAAGCTCCTTTCCTCAGCCACAAGGTGTACTTTCTATCAAAGTTTGAAGACCCAATGAGCAAGTGAGCTGATAAAAATCAGCAGTGCTGTGACCAAGAAGAGCCAATATTTCAGTTGGAGTCCAAAGACAGGAAAAGTCTGTTATCTCAGTTAAATTGGACAGGCAGAACTTTCCTTTTACTCACTTTTTTTTTTCCTATTCAGGCTTTCAAATGATTAGATGACACCCACATTAAGGAGAGCAATCTGTAGTTTTCGAATTATGGATTCAAATGTTAATTCTATCCAGACACAGCCTCACAGATACACTCAGATGTGTTTGTTCAGATGTCTAGGCTCCATGTTCATGAAAGGAATAATCAAAGCATCTTTGTCAAAAACTACCTGATCATTATGTGGTGGTTATTTCCAGGATCTCTGTTCTAGTCTGTGGATTTATATGTCTGATATCTTGTATTTTTTATTATTGTCATTATAAGATTCAGTGGCTACCTATTCATTATCTCTTAAATGAAAGGTAAACATTTACTTGAAATTTAAAAATGTCAGGTAAATGAGTATTCTGGAATTTTCTGGTAGCTTGTTTGACTTCAATGTGAATTTTCTGGTAGTGTTCCAGTATTTTTTTTTTAACTTTTTAGGACTATCTGTAACAGTATTATATAACATCTCCTGCATTATAATTGTACAACTGTGTGTTAGCATAGTCTTTTCTTTGATGTACCAATTTCTGTGTTAGACCTGTTCCTAAACATTAAGGATAGAACATTGTAGTTTTTAATAACTTGAAAGAAATCTTTACAAGCCACTTTCATATTTTTCAGTGTTTAATTTCTGGTTTACTTGTAGCTTGCAAAAAATCATTATTTTCCCCTACCTATCTAGAACAGAACTGTATGTGCTCAAAATAGACACAGGCCACAATATACCATACTGATTGTGAAATGGGCCCTTTTCAGTGGGCCCTTTGTCTTCTAGGTACCTGGCAGATGTTAATGCAATCACAGAAATGTCAAACTAGAAAAGGCAGAACAATTGTGGGAGTGAATTTTACTTGTTTTCTGTGACCTGAGCTCCTGCCATTGCTATCCATCATGAAGTGGCACAGCTGGGATGAGCCAATGCCGATGCCCTTGAACCCCCAAACCTCTGAGCTAAAGAAACCTCTATTTACTTCTCAGTTAGTTGCTTCAAGTATTTCATTGCAGTAGCTCAAAATTGACTAATTCAATCTCTAAAAGAGGTCATTAGGAAAAGGTCCTACGGGTCTCTTGAGCTCAAAATTTATTTGGGCTCCAAACAGTTACTAGATCTCATTACCACAGTGAAGAGTAACCTTCATTCTTGGCTCCAAACTTAGACAGTTCTCAGTATATTCAGACTCTAATGATCTTCAAATTTTTCCATCTGGACAACTGCTTCAGAGACTAGGAAATAATCAGGATACACTCTACTTCTTATTAAAGGAGGGATACTTGGCAATAGATTAGAACTGCCTGAAAATTGCATTTGCCTCTATATCATTAAAGCTGCATTTCAAGAAATCTAATTTACTCTGAGTTTAAATATCAAGAAAATGAAATTTCAAAGGAACTTGAAGACTAAAGACACAGATAAGGGGTTAACCCTTGCTCCTGCTAGGTGATAGAGCTCTATTATTTTTCATAAATACTCTTCTAGGTTTCTGCATAAACTTAATAGCTTTCCATTTTTTATCCTTTTATAATTTGGTAAATACTTTTATAAAATCATTTCTTTGTGACAGTGTTGCAAGTGAGCAGAGAAAAAAAGGCTCAGAGAGACTAGTTAACTTAACTAGCATACCACACCTAGTAAATGGCAAGGCAAGGATTGAGCCCTGGTCAGATCACTTCTCAAACCTGTGCTGTTTCTGCTGTGCTCAGCCGACAAGTGGTAATTATGTCTTCAAACATCTCAGGAGAGAACATGAACAAAGATGCAAAGGCATTAAAAATCAGTAGGAGCTGGGCCTGGTGGTGCACGCCTGTAATCCCAGCACTCGGGAGGCTGAGACAGGAGGATTGTTGTGAGTTCAAGACGAACCTGGGCTACACAGTGAGCTCAAGGCCAGCCTGAATGGCATAGCAAGACCCTGTCTCAAAATGACAAGGACTGGGGGTTTAGCTCAGTAGAGTAAGTGCCTGCCTGGCAAGCACAAGGTCGTGTTTGATCCCTCATGCCAGAAAATAAATAAATAAATAAATACCCATCAGTTGTGACCGAGATCTGCTTCAACACAGAGATTTTGCTGTGCATTCTTTTCATAACTCCAAATACAGCTATAATTCCAAGATATATATTTTTGAAAATATTTTGTTTTTATAGTGAAACCAGCATTTCAGTGATTCCACTTGAAAATATCAATTTATGACATGGAAAGATTTTTCTCTTTATGAGGAACTGTAAAAAAAGTCTGGCATTTTCATGCTATAAGTTTACACCTTATTTCTTAGCATCAGAAGTTTCTTTCAGAGTAGTCCCTTTTATATTCTACCTTTCAAAGGTTCCCATCACTGGGTGTTACCTGAGGGTCAAGACCTTTAGGGGACACTATCCACATTCAAACCAGAGCAGCAACTTATTTGAGGGGGGGCTAGAAAGATATTCTGTACAGTGATCCAAATCATGAGAAATTTGAAAGTGTTGGTTATAATCATAAAACAGAAAAATAAAAATATTCGATAAAACTGTAGCTTGCACAAATTCCATCAGTAATATTCTGGTTAGGTGACTTTTGTTAGAGCATGTTTAACAAATCATACTTCTATTTTTATTTAATATAGTTTCATGAATAAGTGTAAGGGGACAGAAAACATAAACATAAATGTTCAGCTGATTTTCAATGAAGGGGAAGTGAATCATTCTTTTTAAATTTTCTTTTCTTTACCAACTAAAGTTCCCTATAAATGTCAGTGATTCCAAATTATAGTAATTTTGAGGATCTTAAAGATAGGCTATTGAATACACACTAGCCTCTTATCTATGTCTATTTTATAGCACACCATTTTAAAAATGGAGGTGAATTCTTAACATTTTTCTTGGTACAAAGTAAAGTATGTGTCTCCACATCTGGAAATGTAATCAAGTCTTTATTTCTGCATTGTCTATTTAGGGCACAGTGTTTCATTATCTTTAAACAAAATTGTAAGAAGGCTGAGCAGTAAAGTAAGTGCTTGCCCACTTAATGTTTCCATAGATGCCAATAATTTCATTTTACTCTAGCTTAAGTGATTTAAAAAGGAAAAATCAAAGGGAAGTCTTATTTTCT
>RJWT010052947.1:0-10492 GCA_004365215.1 Cuniculus paca | reverse complement strand
ACCTAAATGTCAGCAGAGTACTGCCATCTCATGGCTGGGCAAACTGCAAAGGCTATCTGTGAGCAAGCTTTGGAAAAGAAACTAGTCATTGAGAAACCATGCTTGGCCGCAAAAAAATGTATCATGAACTCCTAACAACTGTGCAATGCCTCCTTTTCTGTCTTCTGAGTGAAGAAAGTAACTGCTATTATCAAGGTCTGTTTAAGAAGAAAGAAATTCTTTCTTACGATATTACTTTGGAATACCCCTTTGGCAATATTTTAAAGTGAGTCCTGAGAAGTTTAGAGAGAAGACTAAACATACCATCCAAAGACAGAGGAAGAGGCCAACAGTGGGAACAGACATGTCTTACCTGTTGGGCTCAGGTTTTCTCAGTGAGGTCCTTGCGCTAACAGCATCAGCATCACTTGGGAATTTGTTAAACTGCACCTTTGTGACCCTGAGCCAGACCTGCCCAATCAGAAACTCTGGAGTTAGAGCCCAGAAATTTGTTTTCAATGATGATTCAGATGTGCAGTCAAGTTAGAGAACCACTGGGGAGGAGTAGTGGCTCTGGGCAAATGTGAAGTGGATGGTATCCAGGGTCCGTTTAGTTCTCCTTAACACTTATTCTTCCGTAACACTTCAGTTCCCTCTGCCTGTGTTACTTAATCAACAGTAGATTTTTATTAGGGGGCTACTACAAGCAAGCCACTGTTTCAGTTGATGTGGATACAAGATTTGCTCTAAGCAAAGATCTGAGAATTTGCAAGCCTAACAATTTCCCAGGGAGTGCTCCTACTGCACTCTGGGGACCATGTTTTGGGAGCCATGTTTTAGAGACAAGAGAAGAGGGTCCACAAGCCAGTGTGGTTTCAGTTAGAGAATGTAGTACAGGTTTTCCTGCTCCCTACTGTAGGAACTCAGGGGACATGTTTATTTGAATTGAACTCTAATCCATTATAAAGAGATTAAAATAACATGCTGTGATTTCACCACCCAAAGCTTAGGCAATTCAAAAGCCAGAGTAGACCTGTGATTAACAGATATTGGAGAAAATTGTCAATAGTTTCGATAGTTTGGCTGTACATTAAAAGATTTGTTTTGTGCTACACGTCATCTCAACTCAATCGATACAGCCTGCATGCTAGCACATCTACCTCTTGTTTAATTTGCTATTTATAAATTTGGTTGATCCAACAAGTCAAAGCAATTCTAATGCAAAGAATAAATAATCCCAATAGCAAATAAAACTGGATTTGTGTACACAATTATACAGCAAAAACTCTTAGACCTGGGAATGGAGCTCTAATCGCAGATTAGAATATAAATGTTTACCTGTACATCATATGCAGTCTTTACTACCTGCTGCATATAAATGGTTCCCCTATCAATCTAGCCAGTAAGGCATGGGAAGGTAAGAGCAGGGTTTTGCTTTGCAAAATCTTAAGTGTTATAGAGTATTGTGTAGTGGCAAATGCACTGACCCCCAAATCCTTTGTAGCTTGTGGGAAGTTTTTCTTGTCTCTCTGGGACTTGTTTTCTTTATCTGTAAATTTACAGCTTTGCAGTCTACTTCATGGGATGGTTTTAAGAATCAAATGAGAAAAGAGCAGGTAATATCCATAACAGGTACTCCATATCCAGTAGCTATTCCAAGTGTCCAATTTCAGAGAAGAGGGTCAGGACAAGGTCAAGAGATGAACATGCTGGGCTAAGTATACTGGTCTAGAGATGAACATGCTGGCCCAGTGGTAGAACACATGATTAGCATGTATGAGACCCTGAGTTTCATTCTTAGCACCAGAAAAAACAAAACAAAGCATCCATACCTACAACCATTGTGCTCTGAGCTTCTTGCTCCTAATCTCTTTCTGTAATAAACGCATGCACATAAGCCCCAAGTAGAGGGACTCCCTGGCTATAAAAGCTTTATCAGTCCTCAGGACAGGAGAAATACTAACCCAAAGCAGCTGTGACTGGTGATCCCACTAGGAAGTTAAACGTAAGCTTTTATTACAGAATTGACAGGACTGGCCCCTGCAGATTTGGCTGAAATGAGATGTACTTGAACTTTAAAGGGTTGCTATCGGTATGTGGTGGGTGCTGTGCTAGCCACAGTCATTGTGTTTTTCAGATACACCCCCTGGAAAAACAGCTGAGCTCAAGTTCAGTGGCAGAATGAGTGGGAGGAGGAGAGTTTGGGTTGTAGCAGGCAAGGCCTTGGTGGGGGTGCTGAGCAGGTGGGGGTGCTGAGCGGGGGGGGGGTGCTGAGCAGGGAAGATCCAGGCTCTGCTATGTTTGGCAGGGCAAGTTGGTACCTAGGAAGTGGGAGGGTGGGTGTGAGGTGCTGGAGGCGTCATTTGTAGCTTTTCTGAAGATGTTCCTCCCCAGGTGAAATTCCTTTCATGGACCATGGACCAACATTATTAAGGAGTTTATCATTGAATAAAGGAGAATCTGGGAGAAAACGAAAAATGTAGCCCCCCAATAGCAATGTGATGCATATGTAGGAGAAACAGTCTAGGGTATAGGGTCAGATTTGGTCTTGAGTTGGAATCCTGATCTGTGACTTTAAGCCGGGTGCTAAGCTAGTTGTGTAATGAATCTGTCATTTGGGACATGCTGTCACCTGGAATACTTGACATACCTGTCTTGTAGGGCTGGTATGAGGATTAACAGGAATAATGCAAGGGGAGCACATAGCAGCATCCCTGGTTAATGGAAAGCGCTTCAATATTAACAACTAATGTGATAGAGAGCTTCATTCTGTACATACCTTTTAAAGTTTTTTTGTTTTGTTTTTTGTTTTTGTCTGTGTGGCCTTCACCGGGTTACCTGTCCTTTCTGACAGTCATGGCCTTAGTACTTTAGGAATAGAAATAGCCAGAGCAGACTGCAGGTGGGGACCTGGGTCCAACTGTGTGCAAAGCCATTCATCAGGAAACCGAGTGGAATGCTGGGGAGAGGTTGAAGTTCACTACAAGTTGGTTGGAAAGAAGTGCGTCTTCCGGTTTGACTGAGAGGAAATGGGGAGGGGATGTATTGTTGCACACCAAAGGCAGGGTCGGCTGATGAAATTTCGTGGTTGTATTTCTCAAATGGAAATAGAACATTCTTGCCCTTTGACTTCCACCAGCCAAGGTCCAGATTTTTAGGCCAGGCTGCATCTGCACCTGTCACTTATGTCCCCACTTGACTTGGGGTTAAGCTCCTGAATCAGCCACAGCAACAGCAACGGGAGCCTGAGCATATAGCTAAGTCCAGGGAATTCAGTGGTAAAGAAAACAGATAAAAGTCTTGCTCCCAAAGACTTTTTAGTCTTGTAGGGAATATAGGGAATAGAAAAATGGTAGCATACACGCACTTATAATTAAGATTTTTACCGTGGAGGAGTTCAGAACACTATTAGACTGTATGATGGGGTAAAGCCTAACTTAGACTGGAGACTCAGCAGTAAAAAGAAATGAAATGGGAATGGAGTTCAGATGAGAGAGGAAATGATGTTGGACTGAAGGACTGAATGAAGACAGCTTCCCTAAGCCTGCCCCTTTTCAAATATAAACCTCTTTCATACACAGATGTTGACTATGTTGCCTGCTTTCTGACATTATTGTCTTCTGAGTGTGTGTGCTGTATGCGTCCCCACCCACTCAAGGACATCCCCCCTTCAGTTACCCTCGACTCTGCATGTTTTAACTCTAGGCTCAGCCCTGGCTCCCCTCTTCTATAAATTCTTTCTAATTCCTCTGCTCTTGGTGTTCTCCTCTCCTCTAGACTTTCCCAGGGTATCTCTGGGTTGTTCTGTTGGTATTGATTCCTTTTGCACACATGGCATGTTGTTTTCTTAATCTTGTATGAAATGTGTATGTTGGCATATGTATAGCGTATGGATAGTATGCAAATATATATGTATGTTTCCCCAAAGAGCATATAGGTGAGACCACATGACAGAGCTAAACAAGACATTAGAGATTTTATCTTCCAACCTGCTTAGTCTGAAGGAGTCAGAACTAAAACCCAGAGAAAATAAAGGACCCCACCAGTTACTGTATGAAAATTTAGGCCTTTAGATCATGTCTTATTTTATGTTTGTATTTCTCTACTGTATTTATCAGCATGCTTATTCCAGAGTCAGAGTGCAATGTATATTCTCTGTTTTTCCTTCTAGTTGGAGCAAACAGGCACCACTCCAATGTTCTTCCATTATTCACTTCAAACAGCGGCTATAGTGTTAGTATTATTTAGCCCTTTTGTGTACCTTGATTATTTTAGCTGTCAAATGGTGTAGTAATCCAAATTAACAGACGTTTGATTGCTGTTGTATTTCAAGAGTTAAAGTCATCATATTTCAGGGATACGTGCATACCTGTGTTTATAGCAGCACAATTTATAATAGCTAAATTTTAGAAATGGCCTACATACCCATTGACAGATGAATGGATAAAGAAAATGTGGTATTTATACACAGTGGAGTACTGCTCTGTCATAAACAGATAAAACTGAGGCATTCATAGGTAAATGGATGCATATTGAGACCATAATGTTAAGTGAAATAAGCCAGCCATACAAGCTTAAATATTGCATGGCTTCTCTTATGTGAGAAACTCAATATATATATATCAAAATAGAAGACAGAGAAACAGGAAGTAGGGAGATCTTTTTCAAATGGATGAGGGAACAAGAGATGAAGGAGAGGAGCAAGGAGGAAAAGAAAAGGGGATAGGAAAAAAGAATTAAGAAATAAAATGAAAATAGGGCTTTTGCAAATGGGAAAGGGACCAAGAGCTGGAAGGAGGGAGGGAGGGGAGGAGTAAGGGACAATTAAAAAAAAAAAAGAATTACGATGTATTATGAACATGTATTAACTCCCCACAATAAATGTAATCGTTACGCACTGCAAACATGCACTAAAATTAAAAAAAAAATACTGTATTTCAAGAACTTTGCAAAGCTTTGGGGATATACAGCTGTTAAGATAGAGCACAGCTGTTAAGTTAGCTCTGGTGCCTGCCTCAGGGGAACATTCAGTGGCAGAACTTCATGGAGGAGAAATTACAATGCAGCAAAAATATCCATGATAAAAGGATATGTAAAATATGGGAACAAAGAGGAGAATAACTCCTTTTGCTTGGAGTCCTAAAGAAAACTCATCAATACCTTCTCTGCTTACCTTATCTTTGTAGTAAGAGATTCAAATGAGATAATGCAGTGGAAGTGTTAATGAAAAATGTAAAGGACTGAGGAGGAAACAGACTACCCAAGTGGATAGTGTTATGGGAGATTTAGGAGAGAAGTCAGAGAAGAAAATAATGGTTGGCTCAAGAAAAGGAAAAGCCATCTAGTATGATGGGCCAATAAATTTCACACAAAGAAAATTTAGGTTCATGACCAAAGATCAGCCTTGTAAATTGAGATTTCTGTTACAAGAATGACCAAAACTAACCTTTCCATGAACACAGCTGAAAGTTTTCAATGACAGAGTTGTGAGTTCATTTTTCTCCCATTGGAGGAAGATGAGTGGGGAGACATGAGCTGCAAGAGCAGATGAGATGTTGGTGGGGGTTTGGTCCTTTGGATGGGAAACTCAGAGTTACAATAGTCTTGTCAGTGTTATGATCCCTGATAGGCTGGCGAGAGTCGCTTCTTTCTCCTTGTCCTCCTCTCATCCTGTAATCATGCAGATCTGAATAGTGCATTGTTTTGAAACAAGCAGTTTGCAAACATGAGCAGCTGTCATAATGAAAGCACAATGTTCAGAGAATTATTTCTTGGTTAGGATTCACAATAGCATGGGTCAAAGGATGCTGTCCAAAGCAAAATAATTATGCATAGTGAAAGACCGACATCATCATAGGAGGCATTATTTTTATAAAAGCAAAAACAAACTCATTTGTGTACTGCGCTTGACCCTTGGTTCTGCTCAAATAGGAAGCCATGTCCCACTAGCACTAGGAGGCAAAAGTGACCACAGGCTACCCTCTGGTGGTGAGGCAGGACCACTACAGTTCATGGTGGGAACCCCTGCCCCTGGGAGCAGCTGATGAATCTCAGAAATATCTTCAAAAACTGTTTTCAGTATCCCACAACAGATAGGGAGAGAGAGTTTCAGTGGAGAGGATGGTCAGAGGACCTTCTTGCTGGGCAGCTTGGCAATAAAATAGGCAAGTACTTGTAGTCTTCCACAAATGGCTCAACATTGAAGAGAAAGTGATGCACATGAACAGTCCTGCTGTAAATCATGGTGGCAAAAGCTAACAAAAGCAGAGCTGAAGGCCCTCTGTCTTGTACAACTTGCTTTTCTTCCTTTTGGTTCCTGCACTTAGCTGACATTAACCAGCAAGGGGTACCCTTTCTTTGAAGTCGAATCTGTGTTATCCTGCTGTGGAAACAACAGTAATTGTTGTACCCCAAACCATTAGTGGGGTCTCCTCTTTGTGGCTTTGTGAGCTTCAGGAAATACAGATGGAAGAGGAATAATGGAAAGGAGATAATTTAAATGACCTGTTGTCCTCTCACCCCAGGAGGGACACCTTCACTACTAATCAATACACAGATGTTGCCTATGCTGTTGGAGTAAGTCCTTTGTGTGACAAAGGGCTGTGATCTCTGGGACCCTGACAGGAGCTGTTCTCACTTCAATTTCATTGTAGTGCTGCATGATTCCATAACTGCAGTAAAAATGAGAGGAGTCCATATAATCAACAGTATCTTGAGACTGCCTGGTTTTATTTGTCTTTGGCTAAAGCTGAGTTGTGACAACAAAGGCCAGCTGGAGATGACCCACTGGAAATTCAGAAAGACTGAGTTTTCCAGTCTGTGCCCAGACATCCTTGATAATAATAAGATCTTATTAGGCTAACAATCTGCACGTGTCGTGATGCAATAAAAAAACCAAATCAGAAGGCATAGTGTCTGGCCACCTCCACTTTGCAAATAACTGGAGCAGACCACAGACTTGTGATTACTGCAGCACAAGTCTGAGACAGTGAGTACAGGAGAGATTGCAGCTTGAATCTGTGGTGGGAGGTGTGCCTTGCATGCTTGGGCTTTCACCACTAGATTCTTTTTCACCAGGTGAACCCTATAAAATTATTCTTTGGTCATAGCAAAGAATGCATAGTGGCCAGTAGTGTATTGTCCTCATACACATTTTGATGTCGCCACCCTTAGATCCTTGGAGTATGCCTAGATGGGGTGGGGAGGAAGATGTGGGGTGGGAGGGCAGGAGGATGGATGAAAATGTTCCTGTATAGTAGCGTCTCTTTGTAGTAGAAATCTGTCCAGGCAGTTCTTGGGCCCTAGAGGATCCAGGACCTGGCTCCACCTCACTTGAAATAGAATACAGGGTATTTATTACTCGACACAGAGAACTTATAAGGATCTACTACCGGCTCCATTTTCCTCTGGGCCAGTGACTTGTTGGGACAGTGATCTCGTGGACAGATGGTGATCTTATGTTGGGAGTCTATCCACAGGAAATCAACCAAACTAGTGTTTTACACATTTTTTTACAACTAACCCAATCTAGATATTTTGAATGTTTAAGTAATTTGCACAGTATATACACTTTTAACTAAAACATGTAAACCAAATGTTAGTAGTTATCATATCATTGCAAAACCATTTTTATAGTCCATTAAATTTTTAACTTTGTATCTTTGAATATCCAGATAGTTCTTGCCCAATCAATACTGCAAATCACCATGTCAGAACAGCTGTTTATACCCTCAAGGCCTCCTGAAACCACTGAAGAGAAAAGTAAGAATATGACCTGTCAGAAGGATGTTGCTCCTTAAGAGGATTTTCCCATTGCTCCTTTGAGGACGATTTTACTGCATCCATATTCTTTCCCTGGAAATCCCCAGGAAAATCACCAATGGAGAAAACTTGGTCAATGACCATGGGTGGGTGGGGGGTTTAGGCAGTTATGTTAGGAAGTTGCTAGGTACTGCCATCTCTTGTAGGTGTTTGATTTTCTCTAGGGATTAGATCATGAGGTAAAGTTGCTAGACAGCTCCAAATGACAATGAGTTTTTTTCTGTAAAGATGTCCCTGTGGGTAGATTCTCATGTTGAACACTCATTGAGCACTGCCATCCAGCCAGGCATCTTGTCTACACCCAGAGTGAATCACTGACTTGATGGGGTATTGGGAAATTATGTGATGTGATCAGCAAGAAGATATGCTCTGTGTGACCTCACAGAGCATTCAAATTTATTCTTCTAGGCATGTAAGAGGGCAGGGTCAGGATAAGAGTGTGGGTCTGAGTGTACAGGTAATCTCACCTGAGAAAGCATGGGTTTCAACCTTGAGGGATAGAGTGTAGACCTATGACATATACAGCAGGGAGTTCATCAGAACAGTCACTCTTATTTGAAATATTTCCTTCGTTTATTCAAACCAATATTTCATTGGTTTATTCAATGCTTGCCCAAATAAGCATTGAATACCTACTATGTATCAGACTGTGAGAATAAAAGACTGAGCAATAATTTATCTTCTCAGATATTTCGTTTTAAATGTCTATCAAAGTAATAGTACAGAAGAATTTGCGGTGGTTAATGTCTTGTTATTATCCCTCCCCAGCTCCTTCTTTGATGTATTTTTTATTTAATTCTTCTGTTGATTATTTCCTTCTTTCACTCCTTCCTTCCTTCCCTCCTTCCTTCCTTCCTTTTCTTTCTCATTTGTCTTCTTTTTCTTTTCTCTTCTTTCTTTCCTTTTCTCTTTCTCTCCTTCTTTCCTTTCTTTATCTTTTATTCTTTTTCTTGTCTTTCTTTTTTTTCCAGTTTTGAGGATTGAACCCTATGGTAGGCAAGTGTTCTACCACTGAGCTATCTATATCCCCAGGCCTTTTAAATTTTTATCTTGAGACGAGGTCTTACTAAGTCGCTCAGGCTGGCCTTGAGTTTACAGTCCTGCCTCAGTCTCCTGAGTAGCTGGGTTTATGGGCATGTGCCACCATGCCTGGCTCTACTTCTTGATATAAAATATTAGGTATTATTTTAAATTTCTACTGTGAAAAAATGAACATTTAACTCATTTATACTATGCTCACCTACCCTCATCTCCCATCTCTCTCTGTTCCCTCTGTCTTTGATGATGATGATGATGGTAGTGATTATCATATTAGAATATTGAATAGGCTCCTCCAACCAAATGACTGGAAGCTGCAAAGTTGAAGGCAATGGGTAACAGATTCCTTCACATTCTAAATAAATAGAGGTGCTGTCCTTACTACATGGAACTACTAAAAGAACATCTCCTTGAAATTTAGCCGCAAACCACCTCCAGGTATAATGACAGCAGGGAAGAGTGACAGAGATTGGGAATAAGTGTTTCTGAGGGAATGGGTGGGTAGTTGTGTGCTTCCTCCCCAACTATACCAAGTGTCATGGTTTGTGTCTAGGTGGCCCCCCAAGTCTCATGCAGTCATGGAGCCCACTGAATCTAGCTTTGTGATTGGTTTGTTGTCTAGTGCTGGGATTAGCACTGGGATTAGTGATGTGAGTGCTACACCCGCCCAGGGGTGGAGCCAGCATACAATATAAGGGAGGGAAGAAGGTGTGTTGCTCTCTCTCTTACTTGTTTGCCCTGTTAGCTCTTGCTGCTTGCAGCTGCCACTTGCAGGGAGGCTGCCCTTCAGCCATGCCACCCTGCCTTGGAACCAGCTGGATATGGACTGAACCTCCAAAAACTGTAAGAAATAAACCTTCCCTTCCCTAATTTTGAGTGTCGGTTATTTAGTCTCAGCAACAAGAGAAAAGTAACCAAGACACCAAGGGAGAAATGTCCTTTAAAATGCCCCTCAGAAAAGTGGTGGTCTCTGCTGGAGAGAGTGGCAAATGCTTTCTTCTTTTGGCACCAAATCTCTCAGAGATCTTCTCTGTGAGCATTGCTTGGGTCAATTCTCAGGTCCTGGAGGTTTTTTGTTTATGGCTCCCATTTCACCTTTCTTGTTAAGTTGGGGCTTGATGTAGTCTCCTTGCCTGAGGGTGTATGCACTGACTCAACTTCTTGCAGATAAGATTGAACTCCAGCTTCCCCTGCTGTACATCACAACCACTGGAAACCTTGACTTCATAAACTCAGGTAGGTTATGTCAGGTCTTTGGGGATGGGGCATAGGCTTCTTCTGAACTGCTAGAATTCAATCTCTCAGACTTTCCTTCAAGCAAAATGGTTTTCAGTCTGCTTCTGTCACTTCCTCACTTTCACCACACTATGCTTTCTAGTTTTCCAGCTGTTGATTCTTCTCCCAGTCCAAAATTGCCAAGAGATTTCGACCTCTGGTCCAATTTGATCAGTAGTTAGTAAGTAATAGGTACAATGATGCTGCAAATGATTAGATTTCTTTTGGGAATGCTACGAGTGATACTCCAACATCCATTCCAGCCCAGGTGTTTCCAGGGTCAACATCTAGGGTCATTTCCTTCCCCATGCCAGTGACTGATTTAGGGAAAGGCAAGCAGCCTAAATGAACACTAGTGTATGGGTTGAAGCCTACTGGG
>RJWT010052946.1:0-10506 GCA_004365215.1 Cuniculus paca | reverse complement strand
CTGATCTCGTTGTCAGAGGAGCTTGGGACTTGATTGTCGCTGAGGATGGCTATAGTACTTTTTGGGGAGCCCTGCTCCTTATTTGAGCATTGCTTCCTGGCTCCAGTGCAGTTCCCTCAACCCACTGGCACAGATCCTTCATCCCACTAGCACAGACTTTCTAGCTTCCACCGCTGACCTTCGGGCCTTCCCAGCACAGATCCAGGTGGGTTTGTGAAGGTCGGCAGTGGCATTGGAGGAACTGGGCAGCAGGAAGCCTCGTGTAATCATGTGACTTTGGCCACAGAACTTTTATCAACTTTTTTCCAATTGCTTCCCAACATGAGGGTGTAATTCAGTGAGTGTAGATAGGGGCGCATGTCCCCATTTGCCTGCAGGTCGTCTACAGTATGCAAGGCTCTGCTGCTTGACTACCCCCTACATTCACTTCTAACACTGGCTGAAAGAAGTACCCCTCCTAAACACCCTGCCTTCCGAGGGTCTGCAGGGTTTCCCAGCAGGCACAGCTCACTTGACATTCACACTGCTCCTTACCCAGCTGCCTCTGCTCACTCTGCTCACCTGCCTGGAGCTCTATGTAATTAACCTGTTAAGTTACACACATATTTTTAAATCATAAAAAATATGCATGGAGGGTTAGTGAGCAGAAATAGGTTGGAGCAATTTCAACAGAATAGAGAACCCACACTTAATTGGCTTCAGTCAGTAAAATACTGGGGATCTGCGGGGAGTTTTCTGTGTGTTCTTAAAGCGCCTAACTTACACCGTAGGAGTAGCCGGTTGGCAAGAAGGTTCCACAGTCAGCTTGTTAAAATGACGGCACAGGAGACACAAATGGAATGCAGTCTGCATTTCACTGGTGGAAACCTGAATCAGGAGATGATTACCAAGGTTGCTCGGGGTGGCACTGGTGAATTAAAATTCCAAGGGTGCTTTCCCTGCTAGTATTGAGTGTAATTGGATTTCTTCAGATATTGTTTAAATGTTACTATTGTGAAACTTGTTTTGATGATAGCAAAATTGTGAGGCTAGCATGGGGCCCATATTTCTATCGGATGTCCTCTCACCTTAGATTTAATCATAAGTGCATTTTTATATTGAGAAAAGTTGATCAGATTGTGGGAAACAGACCAAGTTCACGATTAATTGCACAGGTGGTGACACACATTGCTTTCAGGAGCCGACACACTCTAAGACCAGTACAGATTTCACAGGACTGTGAAATAAAATGCATAATTATCATAGGTCAATGCTAAGTTCAGGCTGCCAGGGAATCATGGCTAATACCTTTGGGAAGTAATCAAGCAGCAATATGCCTGATTCAAGAAGATCTTAAAAAGAAAAGCTGCTTTCTCTGGTTCAAATAAATGAACAGATGTGGCTGCTATGATGTGTTTTGACAAAGTGCTCCAAAGACACAGCACTTAAAAGGCTGAGAAACCACCGCACCAGCAATCCTGGCTTCTAAAAGTCATGCTGCCAGATCTCACCGGCCTCATGCAGGAAATGAAAGCAGTTTATGGAAGTGCAAGGGACATGGGCAATTTCAAAATCATGGGTAAAATGCAGAATTTTATACTCAGTCAGCTGGGTTATAAAATCCACTTTGGTAAAATAGATAACAAGTTCATATGTCCACCAAGCATAGCAAAAGTAGTGGATTCATGTTAAAGTTGATAGATTATATCTATATCTATCTATGCAGGATATATATATCTAGAAATTTAAAAGAATTTACAGTCTTCTGTGAAATTGGTAAATACACACACATGCATGTACACACACGCACTCACCTATACATTTATATGACACAGGAAGTCTAGTGTGAGACTCAAATGTAAGCAGGAAATGAACAGCACTTCTGGTGAACTGATTAACAAGACATGATCACATTTTACCAAAGTCCTATTGTTATTGTTTAAGTGAACTTAAGACGATCACTCAAAGCTGAATGATTTACCAAATTTCTTACTATGTGGCATATTTATTTATTTGACCTTACATCCCTAAGAATAAGACAAGAGTTAAATTCTTGTGGCTTACTATGTATCTCGATGTCTTCTTTGCCCCCATCCCAACTTTTCCAAGGAAAATGAATGTCATGACCTCATGAAAATAAGTTTGTTGTAGATCATTGTAACCACAGAGGAGAGAAGCATGTAAGGGTTGGCTTGTAGTAGTGCCAAGATAGATGAAGAGTATGGAGTTCAGGGACTTTTCCTTTGGTTGACTTTACTTTCCTAACAGGTGTATTTCTGCCCTGTCTAAAACTATACCCACATGATTGTTTTTAAAAAATGTGTTTTTAAGGATAGGTATGATAGAATTGAGAGTTACTAAAAGTTTATGGGAGTTAAATATGATAACTGTGGTATAGATCATCACCTGATAATAAAACAATGAAATATAAAAGAGCTACTTGTAGTCAGAGAATTCGTTGAATAGCCATTCAACACCATCTCACTCTTGATCCTCAGCCTTTTCCAGTTAACTCAGAAGAAACGTGACTGAAGGTCTATGATTTTCTTAAACACCCGTAAATGAATTCCCAGTTTTTTATGTTAAAGTGGAATCCTTCTATAAAAAGGAGGGGTTTTTCTTCAGCCAATTTAGACTTAATTGAGATCTATTCCTTTCCTACACAATATTATAATTTACTTGTGAGGGAAAGGCAAATACAGAAGTAATTCTACTAATACAACTGTTATCTCATTAGTAAACAATTGTCTAGTATTATTTTTTACTATAAGGAGTTTTAAAATACCATACATTTGTATTGCACTTTACAATTTCTCAGTGTTTCAAGCTATATATTGAATTAAACCTAATAACCATCATGTGAGTGTAGTATATGTGTCTCGCTGTATCCATAGATATTTGCCTACGGAACTATCCCTAGACTGAGTAGGGAAATGATGTTATTATTATAGGAGGAAGCTGGTGGAATGGGAAAGATTGCTGGTTATGTAGAATGTAGAGTTTGTAATATAAGGAGAAGTGGAATCAGCCATGTTTGTGTTCACTCTTGCCCCTACCTGCCGCAAAGGGCCATGGGAAAGCATCCCAGCCCATCTGGTCCGCCATCTCCTCACACCAAATAGCCATAATGATGTCAATGCAGCATCATTATTGAGACATGTGAGTGAAATCATGCATGCAATTTATGTAGTGTGTTGCCTGGCACTTAGTAAATCATCCAAGTAGTAACCCTCACTGGTAATTATAGGTGGTTCCAAAACAGTGAAGTGGGAATTTAAAGGCACTCTGAAATTCTGAAAAGCCATTAATAATGTAAGACTATTGATAGAGTTACAAGTCCTTAAATGGATTTTCTAAGTTAATTAATCCCCCGAATCATCTGGTTTGTGTCCAGTTAGATTTAGCAACAGAACATCATCTATTTAATTCCTTTATGTGAATATAGGATATAAAATGCTCAGAGAAATCCCTCCTTGTTAAATAAAGAAAGCAGAAAAGCATGCGCGTTTCATTGTGCCATCCTCTTGCCTCCCATGTGTCTGAGAACTCGGAGAACTGCCCTGTGTTACAATACCCACTATGAGACTTCTGTGTCTTAAGTTCACAATTTGCCTCAGTAACACGGGGAAATATTAGATCTAAGTTTGATATTTCTTCTTTCTTAATTAGCTCTCTGTCTCTCTTTCCATATATATATAGATATATGATGGAGATGTAGATATTGATTCCCTAAACTTCTTGAGAGCAAGAGTCTAAGAAAATGTTTTGCAAACCTAATTTAGCACACAATAAATACTATTAAAGCCAACTGATTAAAGATAGTGCAGTGGCCATTTGTAACTCTTATCATTAGTTGCCGACTTGAAGGGCGTCGCTGGATAAAACAGAGTAAGCATTAGTTACCCACTATTCCTTGAGGATCCAAAATCCTAAATCTAATTCCTAAAATTATGGCTACTTGAACAAGCTTTGATACCTCATTTAATCCCTTGGTCTAGCTGGCAGAAAACAACTGCCGTCAATTCTGCATTCTTTCTGTTTCTGCCAACATCTAACATAGTTCACAGGCAATAAGTGGGAAATAAAGCTTTTGAGCCAACCTGGCTCATTGGCAGTGTGGAGAGAGTAGGGGTGACGCCCGACACGTGCTTAGCTTATGTTCTCTATCTGAAAGGCCTGGCGACAGAAGTCTGGTTGGGAGTTGAGTATTATCCTGTATGGAGGCAGCACAGCTCTGCTGTTTACTTGTGGACATTTGTGGAGAAAATGCAGAAGCAGGCGACTACAGATGTTGTAGGTGTGTGTCCCTATCATGCTGAACCTGTGAGGGCAGCTGTCTACAGGCAGGTGCTGAGAACTCGCCAAGGGAACCAAGGAAGGGAACTGGTAGGAAAGACAGCAAGAGCTGAAGAGGAGCAATAGGCTACTGGTGGGGTGAATGCAGTTCAGTCTAAGGCGTTCAGGCTGGAGGAATTGCACTTGTAATGCTCAGTGAAAGTGCTTCACAAGAATGCATCTCTCTTCACATCCGGTATTGACAGTGGCACCTCAAGCCAAACCCTGACGGTGCTGTCTCTATCAGAAGCAGCTCCTGGCCTCTCCATCTTGGTGCCTTTTCTGATGCACCCTTCAAGAAAATCCTCAGTTCCCTCCATAGCCTTTTGAAAGCTACCTACTGGCCAAGGCCAAAGCCGGTATAACCTCCCCTAAGATGCATGTGTACTTCTCACATTTCCAATCACCTTGTATTCCCTCTACCCTCTGCATATTCATAGTATCATTTTTGAACATTAAGATTTACTGTCATAAGAACTTTTTTTTCTATTACTGTGTAATATTTATGTTCTTTTCTGTCTCCCTTAACTAGATTAGAAGATTCTTGATAGGTCTTGCTTATTTGGGGAAAGGAGGGATAAAGGGTCACAGAACCTGCTCCAATGCATGGAGTTAGGGCTAATGATTAATTGAATTATTAAATACATAAATAATTGTCTGCATAAATAGTTGACTTGTCAACCATATAAACTATGTTGGATTGTTTCCTAATCTCACATGGATAGAATGCAAAAATGTGTGGTTTAAAGGCTCATGGTTTTTCTCTAGATTATTGGAATGTGCTGTGAATGATGATCACTTGTACGGTTTTTTTTTGTGTGTGTATGTGTGTATCCTCTTCTCCAAACAGCATAATTGCTACTCTGAAGGTGCCTGTTTCCTTGTTACCAGAGAAGAAAGGGCTGTTAAGTTTCAGCCAGAGTGAAAGTGACGCTCATGTGAAAGCTTCAGAATGTCAGAGGGTAAGGGGCTTCTGAGAGGGTAAGGGGCTTCTGAGAGGGTAAGGGGCAAGCTCTGACTTGCTGTGGCAGCTTCACTAGGTCTTCACCACCCCTCTTCCCTCAGATCTATGGCCAGTGTCTCAATTGGAATAGCAGTGGCTTCCATAGAAACTTGGCTCCCACTCTCTGACCTCAGATCTTGTCCTGATATTTACAGTGACACCTGCCTAACTCTCTCCCCAGTTGCAGTATTTTGCCTATGTGATTCCTTTGTGTCTGTCCCTGAGCTCTAGGACAGGTTTTTAACTTTCCATTGCTATGGATGCCTTTCTTAGGAGTAGTGATGGTGCCATTTTCTCCTATTGTTGTTAATTATGCTCCTAACTTCTACGGAGGAGCAGAGAGGGCAAACCTAGAAGGATCTCCTCCTTTTCTCTGGAAGCCACTGACAATACTGCCCCTCCCAGAAGTCAGTATGTCCTTCTCCACTGAGTGAATGACCTTGGGAGTCTGTGTGTATGCTGCTTATGTCTTTGCTACTTGGACTAGGGAAAGTCTGATACTTACAATAAACTGTATGGGTATTCCATGCAAGGACAGTTACTACAAGCCACTGTTGGTTTTATTGATTTTACATTTGCAACCTCCATATTCTCAATTGTCTTTCTTCTGTTGAATGCCATAAGACCTTTGAGGGTGTTATTGTCATCCATTCTCCTTAAGTCCTACAGTCAAATGATCTGGCTATTAAAGGAATCCTATTATTTTAGCTGTTGAGATATGTCAATCCATTCTGTATCTTCTACTGACACTGCAGCCTAAATTTTGAGAAGTGACAGTTTTCCAATTTAGTCCATAAAGTTCTCTCTTTGGTTGTATTCATTTCACTGTCTGTACTGAACTTGAAGTCATATAATTGCTGGTCAGCTTAATACTTTCATCTTGTACAATTTTTTCAAATTAGAAAATACAGGGTGATGTTAAAGTTGGTAGCAGTCCCATCTGTAAGAACTTGTTAGAAAGTTTAACAGTACAAGATCTCAAAAGTTAGTGCAAACATCTCAAAATCATACCAATCTTAGAAGTTAATTCAACAAAATAACTTCAGATCAAAATGCAGAAATTTATAGGAGTGATTAAAAATGAAAAGTGCCAATTAATGTAATTTATGTAAATTCTTATCATTTGAATGATGTAAGTTTTTCCCAAATACACTTGCAGGCTGAATACAATTTCAATTTAAAATCACTTCATGAAGAATGAGGAGAAAGTATAAAAAGAAAAATTATAACCTAAAGTTTACCTTGAAAAGTCAATGAATGAAACTAAAAGTTTTCAGGAAAATGTTAACAAGAAATAAAATTTCCCTTCAGTTATAAAAGTTAAATGCTAAAGTAATTAAATTTGAATGGTACTGATGCCAATAATTTTATACAAAGCTATGATGAATAATAAGAAAATTTTATTGGAGGATACTGGTAGTTATTCCATCAGCTAAAAAAACAAGAATATGCTATAGGAAGGGCTCTAGTCCCTTTAAATTTGTGCAGTAATTGTAAGAGTTAAATGAGAATCTACCTGAGAAAAAACAATAGGATGAATGAGTAATTGTATAAAGTGAAAGCCTCTCACAATGACACCTTTAGCTTCTTTGACACAATTACAGGCAAGAAATTCAACTTGATGTTAAGATATTTTTGCACATTATAATATTTGCTTCTGACAATACGTTAAGTGCTGAATTTTTCCATGTATGATAACAGAAAGGACGAGTGCCTCGACCAGTCTTTATTACCAACAAGATGGAACAAGACTGTTACGGTCGATTCATGTTAGCTGTATTATATTTGTATAGTACCAATTCCAGAGCCTTGTGTCCTTACTTTGGAAATTAAACCTATATTAAACCTTACTTTTACTCTTCCTGAGAGTAATTTTTTGTCATTGGTAATTCTGACTTGCAAATTAATTCTGTGTAATGACAATAAGCTCCTATGTCAGTTTTTCTCAGGATGATTTTGGCATGATATTTAATGACTAGTTTTTGGCCTTTTTGTAATGAACTGTCTGAGCTTTTAAAAGTCATAATCAATATGCGTTGGTCAGATAGAGAGGGACACACTAATTTCTTGTGTGTCCTCCTGATCTGTTTAGCATTTACTGTCAGTAAATATCTTTATCAAAAGCAATAATCTGTCATTGGAATTTGTTATTTACAAACATTGATAACATCACTGACTTTTTTAAAAAAGCCAGGAATAAAGTGCATTCAGTCCTATTTCTCCTCTTTAAAGAAAAATTGGAGAAACATTTTAAATGCAGTAGAAAACATCCACTTGTGCTTCTGTCCATTTCTCAGATTAGAAGAAGCATATTGAGAGTTGAGAGATGTAGCTCAGAGTCAGAACACTTGTCGAGCATATGGAAGGACATGGGTTCAATCCCCATCGTGGGGGAAAAATATATAATACAATGGTTTCATAAGAAAACAGGAAATTAAATTATTAACTAGATACTATATTAAATTATAGACTTCGTATCAAATCATAGTTGGGCTAGAACGATTTGGAGATTGAGACTTTGAGGGTGCAAGCGAACTTTGCCTGCGCTGGTTGTGTAAGTCTGGAAAATTTTATCTTTGAAAATGTATTTGCAGGAATAAAAATATTTTCCACATCAGAATTTTAGCATTAGATGAGATTAAGTATCCATGTGCTTAGCATGGAGCCTTGCAAAAAATGTAAGCTGTCGGTACCTTGGAACGCTTGGCATTTTCATGTCTTTATTCAGATAAAGAGGCCGAATTTCTTACTTTCCAGGATGTGTTCCATCGTGTCACTTGCCACAAAGCCACTGCGCCTACTGAGGTAGCAAGAGATGGCACTCTGTGCTCTATGTTTCAGAGTTGGGCAAATAATAATTACTGAGCACCAAGGCAAACATTTTGTGGACATTGCCTTGTTTCCCTCTAGGAACCCAGTAATGGAAGAACAACAGTATGAACATAGGTGCTCTCCTTAAATATCTTAGGTTAGATCCCCACCTTTACACTTGTTAACTGTGCAAGTCTAAACAAGCTTCAGGTGAGAGGAATAATCATTTCCCCATCTTAGACCTACACTGAAAATGTATACCCATTGTCAACTAATACGGTCATTTTATTTCAGATTACACATGCAAAAACACCGTCATTTTTTCCAATGAACAGCTGACATTAAAAGGATGATGATACATTCACTATATTAGAGAGAGTGGGTGAGTCAGTGAAGGCATGGACTGATGTGGGAATAGGGTGAAGGGAAACAAATAATAAAAGGCTGATCTTCCAGCACTATGTGATGAATACACGCCAGCACCAGGAATTGTGGGAACAAGAGAGACCCACCCAGCAAGACGGTCAAGATCAGCACCACAGCAGAAAGCCATGTTGGTAGTTCATAGCCCTGTAGGACTGTGATGAAAACGTTATCTTACTGCTCTGGTCTTCCTCCTCCAAACCTGCATTTCCAGTGGATCATGAGACAAACAGCAAATGACTGGCAATAATGGGACATTCTAGTCAATGCCTGAGCAGCACCCACCAAAACTGTCATTGTCATGGAAATATGCAGCATCAGAGGAACTTTCAAGAGCCAAGAGGACCCTCAGAGACATGATGATGAGGTATAATCCAGAATTCCAGGTGGCATCCTGGAGCAGATAAAGTACACTAGATAAAAATAAAGGAAATCTAGCTGAGGGTGATGGCACATTCCTGGCATCCTAGTACTTTGGGAAGCTGAGGCAGAAGGATCCCAAGTTTGAGCCCATTCTGGGCAATTTAGTGACTTGAGATCCTGTCTCAAAATTTCAACTAATTATAATAGTAATGGCATAGGGATGTAGCTCAGTGCAAATGCTCTAGATTCAATCCACACAGACAAATCTAAATAAGCCAAGGGCTTTGCCCGATGATGCTATACCAGCATGAATTCGGTAATCATGACAAATAAACCATATCAATATAAGATACTGATAGTCAAGAATAAACGAGGTATGGGACATCCAAGAATTCTCCTTACTATCTTCTTAATATTTCTCTAACTCTAAAACTATCCTAAAATTAGTCTATTTAATAAAGCAGTGAGAGAGCAGAGTAGGATAGCATAGAACTGTTGCTCGCCTACTAAGAAAGGTGGGTGGAACTGGGACTGTATTTGGGGGCTCTGGAGGACAGGTTGTAATCCTGTGAAGGCTTGAATCAGGGAGGAGACATGCAGAGGCCAGAAGCCCCAGGCAGTGGCTGAGCCTGGCAATAGCAGTGGGAAGAAACAAAATACAAGACAGTAAACCCCAGGGATTAAAAACATGTAACCCTTGACTGTGGGGGCACAGTGGCAAAGCAGGGAAAAGTATAATATTGTTTTAGTTACTGTCTCACTGCAGAGACACAATACTGACACCCACAAATTAAGGGAACAGGGGCTTATTTTGGCTCGCAGTTTGTAGAAGTTTCAGTCCATAGTAGGCTGGTAGTTAGGCAGGGCAGCATGGCAGAGGAATGAGTTCATGGTATGACAGGCAGGAGGCCAAGAACCATCAAGGGGTATGGAGAGAAGTCCTCCCAGGACATGTCCTCAGTGACCACTTCTTTCAACCAGATTTCACCTCCCAAATCATGGTTAGCTATCCACCAATCCAACAATGAGTATCAGACCCCATGATCCAAACACTGACCAGAAACTCCACCTGCAAGCACATAAAGGACATCTAGATAGAAAGTGTCACAACTATGATGGTGCTGAAAATGGAACATCGGAAAAAGTTTACAGAAGCAATGATAATGACATAAATATTTAAAATCCTCTAAGGAAAAACTGTCTGCTGAAAATGTCATGAGTGGAAATCTACAAAGATATAGAGTTTTTCAAAGAACTGGGCATGAATATGTGACTGGAATTGCGGATCTCTAACACTCAATACTTTTGTCAACCACCGTGATGTGACAATTTCCGCTTCTAATAAACAGGGTCAGGTGACTGACTTGAGTGAATCCCATTTCTGTGCCCTGTTTCTGTTTCTGTGCCCTGATGCTCCAATAAAGGCAGCAGCTCTACACCTTCCTGTGCTGAGAGTGGATTAGAAGGGTCCTGGATTGAAGTGAGGAGATGCTGGGGTCTCCCCCAGTGGAAGGATGTGGCCATTGGAAGGATGAGGCCAGAGCTGGTACAGTGTCTCTCTGCACAAAGCCTAAAAACAAAAGGCAGCCCTG
>RJWT010052945.1:0-10487 GCA_004365215.1 Cuniculus paca | reverse complement strand
GAGACACTAGGGTAACCATTGTTAATCTCCTGTTGTTATGTTTTGAAAACCTGTATATCATTGCTTTAAAAAGGTAAGAAAGCTACAGATTTAAATTATCTCTTTAATTTTCAAAAGGGGGAACTTTAGGATCAAGGAGTTAAGTGTCTTTGTCAAGCTTCTAATGCTGGTGAGTGGCCAAACAGAAGTGAGGCAAGTATTCTATTTCCTGCGTGGTCCTCTCTCTATCACACTCCCCGCACCCCCTTCTTTCCTGGATTATGACAATTCACAGCTCCTGTGGCAGAATGTGCAAGCCATGGCTATAATCCCTTCACACATTAAGGTAGCAGATCTGTATTTCTTCACAGAATTGTTTGGTTTTTCAGTCATTTCACAGAACCAGAGGAACTTTCCAGGGGGAGCTTACTGATGTAGAAAACTCACTTTATCTTGAAGAGGATGCATAAGTCTGTGATTTGAATAACCTGTTAAAGTTGGCACAGGTACAACTTGCTTTTACTTTTCTGACTGTAATGAAGCCAGTGTCACAATAATAAAATGAAAATAAGAGGCATCTATGAGGTCATATTCCAAAGGAAAGTTGTGTTATACACGTGCTTATTCATTTAAAAATAATCTATGAAAATGGACATGCAACAGCAAATATTACAGAAACATTTGGCATTGAGTTAGCTATTAAAATGACATGGTTTTGATAGTATAAGCTTTCATTTTATGGTAATTTTGTCAATGCTGTAATGATCCTTGCACAGGTAAAGCAGTAGCAATTTACATTGCTTCAATAGTCAGTATAGCATTACACATAGAATTCTAACCATGGCCCACAAACACACACTCAACAAGTACCCTCTATGATTATAAATTCATACAAGCATAGAGTATCTGTGCAGTGAAAAAGATCTGCAGGAAGAACCAGGAATCCAAAGAATTATAACAAAATGAAACTTCTGCAGGTTCTGTAACATATTTAAATGAACAATAGAGCCTGAAAGCTACACTAAAAGGTGGTAAGCCTTATTAATTCTGTGTCTTCCATAGCAGTGGTCTGTAACTTTTTTCTTTAAAAGGCCAAACAGTACCTATATTAGTTCTCTGAATCACAAGATCTCAATTGCAATTACTCAATGCTGCCATTACAGAAGCAGCAGCCATAGTTGAAGCGTAAGCAAACAGGCATGGATGTGTTCTAGTAAAACTTTACTAAGTGCTATCATTCAACCTGCTGCATCAAATCCATTGTGTTCTTATTAATAATTAGGGACAATACCCAGAGGTGAAATGGCCACTCCTGGCAAATACCAAATATCCTACATTCGAACTCGCCAGGAAGTGATAAGTTATTTGTCTGTAGACTCTTAGCAGTTTCTTTTTTTCACATTTAACAATGCAATGACAATCCTTAGAATATGTATCTCCAAGATTTCAGGTTTTACTTTCAGCTTCCAATGTAAAGGCTAGCCATATTAAATCTGTATTTGTGAAATAACTTCCATAAATCTGTTGCTGTGGTCATTTTATTCACAAGATGTATGTATCAGGTTAAACATTCAGAAAGTTTTAAAGTTATTTCTATCATGACATTGTATGCTGAATTTCCAGAGAGGTTGCATCAATGCCTTTCAGTAAAAATCACCTAGCAAATAATCACTGAGCACCTATGGTGCTAGGCACAGGTGTAAGTGTAGAAAAGCCTACATCCTGGACTGTATCACACTGTTAAAAATAAGTGAAGAGATGAGTAAGCTCATCACACATAATAGTAAGTGACAGAGGGCAGGGTGATGATGGTTTTGGTAACAGTTGTGTTGGAAAAAAAATGACATTAAGAGCCTGTAACAAAAAAGACTGAGGAAAGGCCAATTCGGCCAGAGTCAACAGCTGATACAAAAGCCATGAGGTGGGAGAAAAACGGAAATGTCAAAAGCAAGAATGAAACTTTTGCATGGCCAAGGCAAAGCAACAGAGGGAGGGAACGAAAGCACAGCGTGTAAGTTGCAGAGTACATAGCCTAGTACATCACCGTTAAGGGGTTTGACCTTATAGTCTAAATGTAGAATAAAACTGGGACATGTATTTTATTGTATGTGCTATGAGAAGCCATTGGAGGGTTTAAATCAGACTCAAATTTGAAGTTTTCTCCTACACAGAAAACTAGATTGCAGCGAAAGAAAGGTAATGCAGGGGCCCTTGATAGGAGTTTGGTGTAGAAATCCAAGTGAGAACAAGGGTGACTTTGCCTATGGAGAAGGATGTGGAGAGTGAGATCAGGGGGTGAATTCAGGTGCCTTTGGGAGGTGCTGTTGCTGACACCTCTGTTCTATAAGCATAGAGTGAAGAGGAATCAGACAGGCACTGCGGTATGCTGCTTGGTGAACTGGTAGCTGAGGGCATTTACCAAGGAGAAATGTTCTGTGATGATCTATGAAAGTACTTACTGTTAGACTGATCAGACCACTTCGTTTCTGTGTTTTTATTTCCTATCAACTTAACTACACTATGCTTAGACACCTCAGTTACAGAAGGAAGACATAATATCTGTTTCTTATTACATAGAGAATGAAATAATACATGTAACTAACATACCAGCTGCTGGGATGATACATTAGTACCTAGTACAAGCCGCTATAATCATTGTCTCTCTTGAAAGTAATTGAACACAATTGTGAATGTATTATCAAATATCAATTTTGCATTAAACAAATATTTAAAAATTCAATATCTTTCATACTTGCAACAACTATGTAAAGTAAGTATTTCTTTACCTACTTTACAGGGAGAAAAACTAGACTTTTAGTAGACTATTTTACATGAAGTCAAACAACTTGTTACAGTAGCTCAGGATAAAAACTCAAATTTGACTGATACCAGTACTGTAGTATGTATGTTCCTTCCCAAAACCCTTCTTTCTTAGAGAAAACATGTAGTGTAAATAAAGATAATTATTCTTTCTAATAAATAATTAAATATAATCATATTTGCATTTACCAGGGCAAAATAATGTACACTGGTGGGAAGAGAAATCTTTATATTGTTTCCATCCCTACCAATATGGATGAAACCATGCCCAGATACTGAGTTGTATAAAAAGAAAGCTTTCAGTTTCAAAATTTCCATCAATTCTTTCACTGTCACAAGTTAAAAGCCCCAAATAGAGAGCCCTTTGCTAAAAAAAAATTTAAAAAAAATATGTATGTATACATATGAAGGTTGATAGAGCTGAGAATTTGGGGAGGAAAAAACTTACTCTGTACATTAAAGTAGAAAACTAACAGGACTTTTTTCAAAGGGAGAGATTCAAATTATAGGAAGAATTAGAAGCGTACGTGAAAAGATTGGAGGCCTGAGAAATTTGGCAGCCAGGAAGTTCCTCAGGAGTCAGTTGAGAGAGCACATTCCTACAATACCAGCTATTCTGGAGACTGAGGCAGGAATATCCCAAGTTTGAGGCCAGCTAGGTTAACATAGCCAGACTCTTGTCTCAAAATACAAAGAGAAAAAGGCTGAGGGTATAGCTTCGTGGTTTAGTACTCAGCATGCAACAACAACAACAACAACAAAAAAACAAGTCCATGAGAAACACTTGCATCAGTGAGAAAATCTACTTCAGGCAGGTGGCAGTAGAATTCTGGGAAATTAAGACCTCGCTGATGATTTCCAGTAGTTTTTTTGCATACTACTTAAAACAATTGAACAAGTAACAACAACAAAAACTAGCAACTTATCTTTCTGAAACAAAGAAAGAGGGCCACTCCCTGGAGCTGACTCCGGAAAAGAAAAGCCAAACCTCTGAGAGCAAGAGTCCAGACAAGACACTTGGGACAAGCAAGGGCTAGGGACATTTGTGTCCTTCCTCGATAGATATCCAAGCAGAGCTAATTGGGATTACTATGATTGGGCTTCTCAGTCCATGCAGAGGGCAGCTGGAGCCTCTTTATTTTAACACTAAAGAAACATGGAGCCTGATGACCACTAACTGAAGACTTGGGCTGTCAGGTGTCTAGTATCAGTTTATAAGAAGAATGCGAAAATCGGTTCACTCTTCCTAGCATGGACTGGGGAAAAAACTGCTCCATGAAAGCTCTTTGCAATATTTCCTTCTTCCATTTCACTACACATTCTGTATTCCATCAATACCATGTGACTTAATGTGTGCAAATACACTATGATTGTTCAGACCACCCTGTTTTTCTCTATCTAAAAGGCCCTTTTCCATCTGCTACTGTTCCACTCATACAGTAAGGTAATGTCTTTATGATGAAATTTTACTCTCCCCTTTCCTTCTTGTTTATAGCATCTTCTGTCTGGCTTTACTGTACCTGCCTTCCTGGACTATGACTACTTATGACATGACAGTCGCCTGCTCTGAACTGTAAAACCTTGAATGAAAAGACATTGCTGAAGTGTGTTCCATAAGACACTGAAACATAGTAGATGCTCGAAAAGCCTTGACTAGATGCATAATACTTAAAGGCCTTGTTAGACATCTTTATTCAAAACTTTAGGAGACAGAGTTCCAATAAGTGCTTAAATCTTCCCTGGATCACTGTGCCATCTCAGTCATCATTTGTTACACAGATGTTATAATTATATAGTTCTTGGGAGGGTTATCGCGGCAACAGAATTGATCACAGCCAAGGAAATTCATGGAACCTACATTTGTTTCCCTTGAGCTCTAGAGAAACATAGCAATTTGATTTTGTAGTTGAACTTCTTCTCTCTCCTAAAGTACTACTTTCTCATTTGATTTCTCTAATTTATATTTTGGCATAATTTGAAAGTTATACAAAATTTTAAAGAATTACACAAAAAACTCTTATATGCAGTTGTTAAAATTTTGCCAAAATTGTCTATCATTCTACCTCTTTCATATATATGTATATATATTATTATTGTTTTTATTATTATTATTTCATTTTCTGAAATAACTCATTGTAAATTCCAGGTATCTTGTAACTTATCCTAAAATATTTCATGTTTGCTTCCTAAAAGAAAAACGCCAACTTCTATAACAATGGAAAGATATTTACTTCCATTTCAGTGTGCATTATAAATAATCCGACATCAGCACAACAAAATTTAATTAATCAATGCATCATAATAAAATGTCAGCAACTGTAACAACAACAACTTTTACAATTTTTCCTGGTTCAGCATCTAATTCAAGATCACGTACTGTATTCTGCTACTGCTTCTCTTATGCTTTTTACTCAGGAATGACTCTTCAGCCTTACTGCCATTCATAACACTGACACTTTTGAAGAACATCAGCCATTAATTAATTCTGTGGATGGTTTTTCAGTTTTGGTTGTGCCTGGTATTTCCTAATGATTATATTCATTTTATGCATTTGAGTTAGGGACACTACTGAAGTGATGTCAGTGCATTCATTCAGAGACATATGATATCATCTCATCCTGTTTTCTCTGCAAATTATTTTACTATAGCAAATTGAAAAATAGTGATTTTTTTGCACAGTAAAAATATGACAACTACACCTTAACCAAGTGATTAATGTTAATATCATCAGTCGTTGATTTTTTTACGAAGGTACTCCAACAGTAACTCAACTATTTTAAGAAATTTTCATCCATGCAAATTATGCATTCTGAAGAAAATGCATAAAAATATGACTTTGGTGTTTGCAGAAATGAATCTCTACTCAGTCTTCAGTGCATAAAATGTAGAATAAATTTGGTTGATGTTCAATGCACCCTGTGTTCTTACTAACAAGTGACTTAGTGTTAACACAACTATGTATCTGTTTAAATCTTCTCATGACCCCTGTATGATGGGGAATCAAGAAGTTAGTCAAGATCACCAAGCTGCACTATAGTGTTGGAGTGTGAGTGTGGCCTTTGTTGTGTTCAAGCCCACTGTTCCTCACTCTGCACCTGTTTATTCAAGGTCAATGAAACCAGGGTTACTCAACATTAAATGGCCATGACAACCATGAGTAAGGTCAGGTACTAATTCTACTTTTATGCTATTAGGTGGAACTTTGTAGCTCCTTTATTAAAATAGCAATTCCAAGTAATAATACAAAAGATTATGGGCTGAAAGGGACATAGAAAATGATAAGGGAAAACAGATTCCATTTCCCCTACCCTGGTGGTCTTCTAAGGGACAACTGGGGTTGATCTCATTTCAAGTCTTTCTGGGCCTGGATTCTGCTTGCAAGCATGAGCACCATTTTCAAGAAAGCAGGAAGCTGTGTTTCACTGCAGATAACAACTTGAAAGTGACAGCTATATATAGCACTTTGCTAAGAAAAACCCAAAGCCTCCAAAGAACCCCATGTTCTCTGTTTCAGTCATCTACAAGCTCTAGATCAATGTCCTTTTTTGGCAGGAATCTCATTAAGTGAATCTTCAGAGGGTTGATGGTTCTTATGCAGTTTCCAAGAGGGAAGATGTGGAATGGAACCAGCCAAAGAGAAGTGGAGAGAAGGTGGTTGATAACCTGTACAGGTTAAGATAAGTAAAGGGGAGTCTTTTGCTTCCACATTAAATCTGCTTCTGCAACTTACCTACACTTGTGAAGTTAGCAAGAAGAGAAAGATATTTTGTGATTTTCAAATTTTGCTGCTGTGGAAAAAGGCTAACTGAGTTTTTGAAATCATCATATGAATTCTACACAGATTGGATGCGTATAGAAACTACCTCCTTGGGGGAAGAGCAAAAAATAGTGGAGTCCTTGAAAAGTAGGTTACAGTAACAAGTAGAAATCATTCCAAAGTATATGCTTTCTCCCTCTTTGTCTTTCCTGAGAGTGGGTGAGCCCGGGGTGGGGGGCAGGGGCAAAGCCATACAGATCACTTTCTTCTTATTAACAACTATCTCGTGCTCTGTCTAACAGCAGCCACATTATTTCTCTCTGCCTGGGTCACTTGGTTTCCTCTCTGCCTTCAAGGTGTATTACTTTCACCTTGCTGACCCCAGAGATTTGATGTATTTTCTTTTTCAAACTTACCACCCTTAACTTTGCCATTCAGAAAAAAAAAAATTCTCTGTTGTAGTAGAGTTCAGCTTCCCCAGCTACCCATTTCCTGCTTCTCTTGAACATTAGCACACAACACCAACAATGAAAATCCATGAGAGGCAGTCAGAGCAGTTAGGAGCTCAGACTCTGCACTCAGATTTAGATGGGCACAGATATCCTCTTTGCCTAAAATTGTATGATCTTAGTTGTATCTTGAGCCTCAGTATCCTCATCTCTAAAACTAGTAGACATTTTCACAAATTCATGTAAAGTTCTTAACAGAGAGTGAATGGTAGTTAATACTATTAATATCATCATCGTTATTCTAGTCACTATCATTGCCATGATCACCATTATTATTTTCTTTAATCGTTATAAGGAAGCAGACAAGACATAACTAAATGGACTTAGAATTTTCTAGAAGTTTCAGAATTTCATTAAATTGTCACTGCATTTCTCCTTTAGGAATAGCTTTTGCAAAAGGAAAAGGGACCAAGAGATGGAGGGGAAGGGGATGAAAGAATTAAGAAGTGTTGTATACTTGTACCAACTCCACACGATGAATGTAATCATTATGCACTGCAAACTGCATTAATTAAAAAAAAAAGAAGACAAAGGTGATCGAAAAATATGCTGCATTCTTAAATTTAAAAATGTATTGCAATGAAAGACATATTGCCATCAATCCCCCTCAAAGTACTCCCCCTCACTTTCAACACATTTGTCCCATTGTTTCTGCCACTTTCTGAAGTGGTTTTAGAGGATTCTTTCATGAATATCTTTATGATTTTCCATCAAAAATATGGTGAATGCCATTGCCAAGTGCCATCCAAGCAAAAGACAGGTTCATAACAAAATTCTGATGCGTCCTCACTCATGCGTCCTCACTCACCTTTTTTCACCTGATTTGGTGCTGTGCAACTTCCGGCTCTTCTCCAAAAAAAAGTGACCATGGAAGATAAATATCTAAATCTGTTATGGCTTGTAGGTGCCCCCCCCCAAGCCTCATGTAGTCATGGAAGCCACTGAATCTAGCGCTTGTGATTGACTTGTTGTCTAGTGCTGGGATTGGCGGTGTGAGTTCTGTACCCGCCCAGGGGCAGAAGGAGGCAGATTTTCCCTCTCTTTTTTTTATTTATTTATTTTTTATTTTTTACTTTTTTTTTTAACTTTTTTTAGATTTTCCCTCTCTTTAGTGCAGTTTGCTCTTGCAGCTTGCAGCCACCATGAATGGTTGCCCCTCCGCCATGCCACCCTGCCTTGGTACCAGCTAACTATGCACTAAAAGCCCCAAAACTCTAAGAAATAAACCTCTCCTTCCTTCACTCTGGGTGTCAGGTATTTTGTCCCAGCAATGAGAGAAAAGTAATCAAGACAGAATCCAATCAGGACATGTAACCACAACAATGTACCTAAAGACACTTATGAAAGAGGACATCCAGAACTGCTTCAGAAAGTGACAAGAATGATGCAATAAATGTGTTTGAAGTGAGCAGGAGTATTTTGAGAAAGAGAAATAGGAGGTTTTTTTGTTCTTACTGTAATATTTTTTAAAGTTTAAATATTCACTATATTTTTTCTATCATACTTTGTATATCTTGGTCCCTTTACCTAACTATATTTCCTTTACTAGAGACTTATTTATCAGAAAATGTAAATTTACATAGAGGAAGTAGTAAGAAGCTCGATACCACCCCCAACACCTGGTGCAGCTGGGCCTATGTGAGGGCAGGAAGGAAGTGTCACAGATATGTGGCCACTCAGAATCTTCTGGCAGTTTCTGGGTTCCCCTTTGCCTTCAGTAAAATGCATAGCACTCAGCACTTTGGCTTACTTGTCCCTTGAAATTTGCCATGCTATTTTCACACTACGCTATTGGGTTGTGAACTGTTGTTAAACGCTGCCCTACCTACTAGACTGAAGGTACCTTTGGAATGTGGAGTGTTGTTTTTTGCTCAGCTGCCTGTTCTTTGGACCAAGCACTGTGCCTGGCATCCAGAAGGAAGGAGCTTTGTCACAGTTTCTCTGTTGACACACTGGTACCTGTAGCTCATTCCCTCTTTCTGTCTCACTTTCTGTTCCTCTTCTGTCATTACAGAATCATGTTAGCATAGAATCATCAACATAAATAACCCCCCCCACACACACACACAATCCCATCGTTAATTGAAGAAATGAGTTCCAAGAGGGATTTTTGGTGTCTGGGATCTCACAGCACAAGATAACTGCAAGACCAGGATGCAGGTGTCAAGACTCCTGGTCATCACTCCCACACAGCCCTTGTATTCAAGAGCTCGTAGTTTCCATTGAGCTTTTAAGACTAGGGGAACCCCAGACAGGTGATTTACCGCAGAGTATTACTGTTTCCCCAGGGTTACCAGCCCTTCTCGCTCATGCCATTCTTGGTGAAAACTGCCCCTGACATTTGGAGACCACATCCCCTCGGTGCTATTTACACCTCACTGGGGTCTTCACCTCTTTTCTTCTCACTTCGGCCTTTGGCAAACCAATGCATCCTGAGCTTCAGCCATATTTACACTGAGGTGAGAGTTGTTACTAAAAGTACCAAATCTATGCCACATGTGCAGTTGTAGAAGGAACTGATAGAATTCACTGTCTCTAGCCAAAAAAATGATTTCAAGTTCTGGAGGCATGAGGAGAGATGTGAATGGTGGTGTGCTCAGATCCTGTGTGTGTAGGGAGAAGAGGGGTGTGCATGTGCGTGTGTGTGTATGTGTGTGTGTGTGTGCGTGTAGTGAGGAGGTGAAGAGGATCATACTACCAGGCATCCTCTGCAGCTTGTATTTCTGTATGTGTTGATGGCCGAGATAATTGTTATGTGAAACACTTAAATAGCATTATCTTTTTACCCAAAGACTATGGAATACTCCACACCCAAAGTCTCGACTGCACTCTTATCTCTTCCACAGTGATAGTGCTCACAGTAATGGAAGTATTTTTGGTCCGAGCTATGATGTTTATTGACTGCTTACTATACATAGGTGAGATGTATGTATCATATCATATATGTTACTTATATATAATATGATGTATAAACCACAGAAATTCTTCAACATAGAAGTTATTATGAAGAAAGCCAAACACAGAGGAGTTGATCATGGTCATATGGTTGAGAAGTAGCTGTGGATCAAGGCCTGCCTTACTCCAAAGCCCATTCCACATGTTTCCCTATGTGACAATCATGGTCACCTGGAAAAATGTTCATGCGTCAGCCTACGGATTATTTGCACTTTCACAAAGAGCCATGAAAACCTTTCACCATTTTATAGCATTTCTGTATGGTGCTCCAAATTGATGAGGCTGCTTTTTACAGAATCTACCAAAGCAATTCCTTTTGAAAACCAATTAAAAAACCAACTTTTTCACTCCACCCTTTAGTTTGTTGAAGTAGAGCTCTCCTCATACAAGGTCTGAAATCTTTCTGTCATTTGAGGGATATTGCTAGATTTGGACAAAAATGTTTGGAATTTTTAACTTTTCAGATC
>RJWT010052944.1:0-10488 GCA_004365215.1 Cuniculus paca | reverse complement strand
GAAACAGTGAGAACAATATTGGATTTCAAAAACAAGCCAGAAGGAAATCCTCCACAGTTGCTATATTGTGTATTGTTATCCTCTGAATAGATGCTCAGACTACCAACTTTAGGCCTGCAAAGTCAGTCAAACAATACAAGCATTAAGTTGTTTGTGTACCTCATTTGCTATCAACTCAGTCAGTGTTACTCTGTATCAACTGGTTGCTTATAGGGTGGGGGAGAGGGGCTCAGCCCTTCTTGTCTCTCAGTCTACACCGGCTGGCTCATGAGAAGCATGAATTGGCTTCCTGTTTCTCCTTCTGGCCCACAACTGTCTCTGGCTCATGGGAAGGGGGAATTTGCTTTCTGTTTCTCTTTGCCCATGGCTGCCACTGGCTCATGGGAAAGGGCAAATTGGCTTCTGTTTCTCCTCCTAGCTGTTGCTAGCTTACGGTAAGGGCACTTCTTGTTTTTCCTCCTGGCCCACAGTTACTGCTCTTGGGCTTTTCTTTGATGTGAGGTTTTTAAATTACTGATTTAGTTTCATTACTTGTTTTGGGTTCATTTAGGTTTTCTTTTTTCTTTTTTTTTCTTTTTTTTTTCCCCCTCTTCCTGTGAGACAAAGTTTGTTACGGAGTTCAGGCTGGTCTTGAACTCTGTAGCCCAGGCTGGCTTCAAACTCATGGCCATCATCCTGCCTCAGCCTCCCAGTTGCTGGGATTACAGGCATGCACCACCACGCCCAGCTCATTCAAGTTTTCTATTTCATTATGATTCAGTTTTAGTAAGATGTGTATGTTCGGGAATTCTACCCTTTCTTCTAGGTTATTAAGTTTGTTGGTTTGTAGTTACTCATAACAACTTCAAATAATCCTTTGTATTTTGGTGGTGTCAGTTGTAATGTTTCCTTTTTTGCCTGATTTTGAATATTTTCTCTTTTGTTATTAGTCTTGCTAAGGATTTGTCAATTTTGTCTCTTTTTGAAAAACCAACTCTTTGTTTCACTATTTCATTTTTTTAAAAGTCTGTTTCATTTATTTCTGTTCTATTTTTCTACTCATTTTGGATTTGATCTGTTCTTGGTTTTTCTAGTTTTTTTGATACATTGTTAGGTTCTGAATTTGAGATCATTCTGCATTTTTGTTGTAGGCATTGATTGCTATAAATGTCACTCTACTCCTTTTGCACTATCCTACAAGTTTTGGTATGTTGGTATGTTTCTATTTTCATTTCCTTTGAGAAATTTTTTAAATTTCTGTTTAATATCATTGATTTGTTGGTTGTTCAGAGTAAGTTGTTTAATTTCAACATATATATGCATAGTTTCCAAAGTTTTTTGTTTTGTTTTGTTTCTAATTTTATTGTATTATGGTCAGAAAAGATATTCTCTTATTTTAATTTTTTAAAAATTTGTTCACGATTTTAATTTTTTTCCCCTGTGACCTACCATGTGCTTCTGGAGAATGTTCATGTACTGTTTAGAAGAATGTGTATTCTACAGCTGTTGAATGAAATATTCTGTAGATGTCTGTTAGATCCATTTGGTCAAAGGTGCAGTTTAAACATGTTTACAATAGGGCCATAATTCATTTGTCTCACTGCAGGTGACTCTTGATTTGAATTTGATTGTTCCTTATGTGACTACTGTCCCATCAGATGGCTTCTACCATTCTCAGCAGGGTCTGTGATTACAACAGTGCAAAAAAAGACCTTGATTTAGCAGGCCAGATGTCATCATATTGCAGTTCCTTAAGGGTAATAACATTAAAATAGTATAAAAAATTGTAATGCAGCTAATTCATGGTGTAGCAGTTATAAATGCATATTATCTACACCATCAGTATAGCACTTGTAAGATTTCAGTTGTAAAATTTAGAGAATTATTGATAAACTATTCATGAATATAAATAAATTCCTTTTAACTTAATTTTTAAATTGGTATGAATGATATTTATATTTGGGCAGTACTTAGATTCAAGCAGCTAACTAGGTTTGGTCCATTTAACAAACTTTTTCTTAATTTTATTAGTAAAAGATCAATATAAGTAATTAGATCTGTTTGTATCAACAGGAGTACAAGCTACTATATGGGACAGTCATGCATGTAGCACTAGTGGTTCAAGCCAGCAGGAGCATGTTAAGTCTGCTGTATTTTTGCTGGTTTACTGTCTGGTTTGTCTATTGCTGAAAGTAGGTTGTTGAAGGTCTATGGTGTTGTTTTATTAAAGTCTGTCTCTCCCTTTAGGTCTATTAATATTTACTTTATACATATAGTTTCTCTATTATTGGATGCATATTTTGAATTTATTTAAATTTTGGCCCAATTTATTTTGGATTTAAGTTATTTAAAAACCCACTTTTGCAGCCGGGCGTGGTGGCTCGCACCTGTAATCCCAGCACTCGGGAGGCTGAGACAGGCAGATCGTTGTGAGTTCGAGACCAGCCTGAACTACAAAGTGAGCTCAAGACCAGCCTGAACGGCATAGTGAGACCCTGTCTCAAAAACACCAGGGCCAGGGATCTAGCTGAGTGGCCTTTGCCTGGCAAGCGCAAGGTCGTGAGTTCAATCCCCGGTGCCGCAAAAAAAACCCACTTTTGCTATTATTTTTTATTATTTCACCCGGATGAAGTGAGATTTCATTTTAGTTCCACTGTTAACTTTTTAGTTAGATCTAGTTCTCTTCATGTTTGTTTAAATGATTAGAGATTACACTTATATCCTTAAATCTTTACAACTAGGGTTGATGCTGTATAATTTCATGTAAAATATCAGATCCTTATACAAGTAGTCTTACTGCTTGTAAAGCTTAGTCCTTATGCTGTAATTTTGACTTATGATACATTTACATATTCTGGAGAACATCTCAGGTGTTAGATTTTCTTTTAATTGGCATATCTAACACTTTTAATGCTCTTCATTTTTCCCCACTGCATATTTCCAGATGCAGTATTTGTCCATTAGGATGCAATCTTTAAACTGTTATCTTCCTTAATTGTGGAGAGCATTAAAAATTTCTGTTCTGTTTTGTTAGCTTTAGCTGAGCTGTGTGGAATCTGTTTCACATGCATATTTCAGAGGTCAGCTAGAGATTTGGACAAAGAACATGCAGAATTTAGGACTTTTCTTCGTACCTATTTTCTGGAATTTCCTTTCAAGATCCTTGCTGTCCAGTTGAATTTTCTGTAACAGTGGAGATGTTCTGCAATGCATGCTGTCCCAAATGGTATCATTTGCCACATGTGGCTTTGGAGCACTTGACATGCAGCTCTTGCACCTTAGAAACACAATTTTAAAATTAATATACATTTAAATATAGTCACTTTTGGCTAGTGAGTACTTTATGAGACAAGCTATCATTGCAAAAATTTCTACTGGATAGCCCTCTCCTCAGTATTGTGGTCCAATGTCTGTCCTTGTGTCTGGGTTTTAGCTGGCCTGTCTAGTCAGACTGGCGCCCTCTTTTAGTTGAAAAGGTACAGAAAGCAGGAAGCTCCAGCACTGCTTTCCCTTCATTTTTGTGTGACCTCACCTCCAGTTTATGACCGGTTTTGATTGCTCCCCCAACACTGTCAAATGAATGGTTTTGTGTATTTTTGACTAGAATTTATAAATACATCTGCCACTAATAGGAGCTACTCCATCATTTACTGTATGCAGAATTCTGCCTACCTCCTAGTCATTTTAATATTGAACCAATTGAAGGAATTCACTTTTGTGCTTTCTTTTTAGAATTTTCTTGTCTACTGCTAACATAAAATTTTCATCTGTGAGTTAGATACTGCTAATGCTAACACAGTCAACCTGATCTGTTTTGGGTTTGTTGTTGTTTGTTGTTGTTTTGTTTGTTTGGTTGGTTGTTTTTGTACTGGGGATCAACCTCATGACTTCATGCTTGCCAGGCAATGATCTGTTCTTTCAAGAAAAAACTACCATAATTCTGTAACCATTTAAATGGAAGTACTTGGAAGATTTATTTTTCTTTCTATTTTGTGCTATTGTAGCCCCTTTTTAACTTCACTGAAAGTATTCCTAACTTTTAAAGTTACTGAATCTTAATATTCTAAATTTGATATTCCCATCTTTGGTATGCTAGAATTTAATGGAATTCTTCAAAGCAACAAACACATATCACTGATAACCTGTTTGGTGTACTTTGCTTTTTCTAGGTACCTGAAAAGGTTTAAAGTGATGAAGATCAAAGTTCTAAGAAGCTGGTGCCGGCAAATCCTTAAAGGACTTCAGTTTCTTCACACTCGAACTCCACCTATTATTCACCGGGATCTTAAATGTGACAACATCTTTATTACTGGCCCTACAGGCTCAGTCAAGATTGGAGACCTTGGTCTGGCAACCCTGAAGCGGGCTTCTTTTGCCAAGAGTGTGATAGGTATGTTTCAAATGTACCATGGAGCCTGTGTGGCCTTTTGATGTTACTTTTATTTAGAAACTTGACTCTGTCCAAGCTTTGCTGACATGAATACACCTTTACAATTTATAACTTGAACCTCAAAGGTGATGAGTTCTGCTTGTGAAGTGTAAAGTTCTCTATACTTATCTTTCTGGAATCATCTTGAAGACTTTTAATGTTTTATAAAGTTTAAGGTGAACATTTTTTGACAAAACCTCACATAATAATCTTACTGAGTCTGTTTGTTGATACTTAGTATTATATAGTGTTTATATAGTAGATACAGTGTGTCCCTCTCTTCATGAATTAAATGGAATTTGTATGTAGTTTGGTTTCTGAAATGTGTGAAATATTTACTTGTTAAAATTCTATTTGAAAATATGACAGTTCATTTTGAAAAGTTGATTTTACTTCTTTTCTTTTCTCACTGTTCAGAAGTTATGTATCTAAAACAGGTTTCTCAACCTTAAAACTATGAACATTTATGATTGGGCAATTCTTGTAAGGAACTGTCTTATGTATTGTAGGATTATTTAGTGTATCATCTCTGACCTCTACCCACTAAATGCCAGTAGCATATCATCTGTCCACCTAGCCCTGATTAGTACAACCAGAAATGCTCTATGGAGGGCAAAATCATCTTCTGATGAGAATCAATGATATTAAAGAATGATAATGTCCTTTCAGACTTAAACCATATGTTAAGAGTCACAACTGGCAAAAATAATGTATTTTGATAAGCTTCCACTGTGAGGAGATTAAATGGGGAAAAATCCTAAGTATTACTATAAAAAGCTTAGAATACTTTTCACCCTGTTACAAAATAGCAGTCTCCTTGGATTATTGTATAACTAGAATTTTGGAATGCTGATTTTATGTACATTGCTTTATAAAGTTTTAACAAGGAGAATGGGAAAAAGTTATTTGACGCTGAATTCATTTTGCTCTCTTCACAGGAAGCATTTCTTTTCTTGTCTTTCACATTTTAAAATCTCTAGCCCAAGAGTTACTTTTTGTTATTAAGTCATAGTATACAAGCTTGTTCTTGGAAATGCCCTTATAATTTGAAGTATAAAGAGTTATTTTGAAACCTTGCATAACCTAGTCTTGTGGGATCATAGATTCTGTGCTCATAATCAGTTTGTGTTTGAGTTCTATTTCTGTGTGTGTATATTTGTTTTTTGCCTGTAGGATGTCCCTCACTATTATTTTCTATACCTGCAGTAGCTTTTTTTATGTATTGCAGGTGGAATGGTAAGTACTTGAAAAAAGGCTCTGGTAAGTGGCCTTTATAGATGATTTAATTATACTTTATTATCTTTGAAAGTATAGTAAATACAAGATTTTTCACTGCAAGACCTCCTTAAAAAGTGAAACTGATCAGATGGAGTGTTGTTAATGCAAGAGTAGCTGTAAACTTTGACTTTGCAGCTACCATACAGTAGGGGGCAGACGAGTACTTAATGTTTAAAAACCTACCATTTTATAGGCAGTTGCCATTATATTTGCTTTGTTCCCTGCTGGTTTCTTACTGTTTCCTTCTATTTATTTTTGGCATGAATCATGTTAGTTTATCTTAGTCAAGGGTCTCTTTGACATGCTATGGGACAGGAATCTATTTTAAACGGTATATAATCAGGTACTTGATCATGTCCAGTTTCTCAAGGCCTTGCAGTGGAAGATCTTTTGTGAAGTATTTGGTAGAACAAACTGACTAAGAAGATATTTTTTTTTCTTTCTCCCCACCCCTTTTTCCCCCCTCCAATTCTTCCCTCCCTTTCTCTCTCTCACAGGCCAACCCCTCTGCTTCTTTCCCCTGGTGAGTAACATCTACAGCTTCTGCTCGCATTGAGTCTGAATCATTCTTTTAATTTAAGGTACCCCAGAGTTCATGGCCCCTGAGATGTATGAAGAGAAATATGATGAATCCGTTGATGTTTATGCTTTTGGAATGTGCATGCTCGAGATGGCTACATCTGAATATCCATACTCGGAGTGCCAAAATGCTGCACAGATCTACCGTCGAGTGACCAGTGTAAGTCTTTCTGTATGGTCACTTCTAACAAGGAACATCAAGCTGGATAATATTCTGCCGTGCATAGGGCATAATATATAATGTACACTGAATAAGGTATTAGGAGGAGGGGTATTGAAATATATGCAAAGTTCATGAAATAATGAAAGATGAATTAACTACCATTTTATCCTGGGCCCAACTTGCATTCACTTACATCTTTTTTAAATAAGATGTGGGATTTGCGGAAGGGGAGGATTTGGTTCATTCCTTTCTTTCTTTTTTTGGCGGAGGGAACAAGGTCTCCGCATGTAGTTCAGACTGACCTTAAACTCCCAGTGTAGCCCAGGCTGGCCTTAAACTCATGTCACCCTCCTCAGCCTCCCCAGTGCTGGGATTATAGACATGCACCACCACACCCAGCAGTATATTAACTTATTAAATCATATGAGTGTCACGATATTAAAGGTATAAATTAATACCTTGCTGTAGTTTAAATTACTTCTGGTAGTTCATGTGTAGTGACAGATTATTTTCCAGAACCATCTAATTGCAACCTAAAATGTAGTGTTTTTTTTTGTTTTTTAGTTTTTTTGCAGCACTGGGGATTGAACTCATGACCTTGTGCTTGCCAGGCAGTCACCTTAAAATGTAGTTTTTAGATTCATCATTTTGTTTTACTATGTGTTTCATTGTTTCCCTTACCCCCAGTATAGATAGATCTTTTGGTACATAAACATCTTTATATGGAAACAGAGACTTCTAAATCATTGTACCCCTGAACCTATTGAAATTATGTACCCCATTGTTTCAGAGATGTCTGCTTATGGTCCATTTTCAAAATAGGCTCTGTCAAGGTCCATCAAAGATACTTTGTTTCTTAGTTTGTTGCTTCTACTTTATCTGCGTGCCATTGAATCATTGAAGAAATTATTCTGAAAAGTATCACACATTTAGAATTCATCTGTTTGCTTTCTATAGTGTCATTTTACTTATTATTCTGTCTTCCATACAAAATTTTAAAATTTTATCTAACAGTGTGTCAACAGTGTAAAAATAATTGTTTTATTTGCATTCATGCAAGATGTGTACAGTGTAGTTTTCCAGCACCTGTATGATATATACAGTATTATAGAAGAGGAAAGGCAGAAGATGTGAGAATTCATTTGTCTTCTGTTAAACCATATATATATTTAAAACATGGTCGCAAAAAGTTTGGATTTAAAATTTTTAAGTGTTACATAGTATTAACATAGTGGGTTTGTTATAATCTTTAATGAATTAGTAAATACTTTTAGATGTCCTCAATTTTACTTCTAACATAGTAAATCTAAACAGACATAACACATATAAACAAAAACCTGATCCCCAATAATTTTGAGTGCAAAGGAGTCTTAAAAGTCAGAGAACCATTGTTCAGAAAGCTTAGATAAAATTTAGGATAAACTCTGTCACAAGGATTATGTAGTTCTTTATATCTTACATTACATTAAGAGGTACATAGTATCTCCTTAACCCATTATTAGTAAAGAAGTTTCATTGAGCTTTGACATATTAGAAGATGTGACTATAAATTACTTAGATTTTGAGAGCTGATCAGAGTGAAAATTTGGTATTTTTAAAAACCTGATGAAAACTATTTTCTTTTAGGTAAATTAGTTTTACATCTTAACAAAGCCTTGGACGAAATCTTTATAATCAAAACTTAATTATGTTATGACCATTATTTATTTATTTAGGTTTCTTGAGACAGGGTCTTGTCATGTATGCTAATATGATGCAGGTGTTTTTGTTTTTGTTTTTGTTTTTTGGGGGGCAGGATCTCACTATGTAGTTCAAGCTGGCCTTGAACTTTCTTATGTAGCCCAGACTGGCCTCGAACTCTCAATGATCCTCCTGCACACTAGGATTACAGGCATGTACTGCCACACCCAGCTCATCTGATGTTTTGTGTTTATTATTTTTATTAAATCTTAAAGAATCTTTGAGAATGCTATGTGGCATAATGTGTCAGGTCAGAATCTTAAGAATACTTTTTTATTGTCTATGCCTAATAAAATATTTATGTTTTTAGCAACTTTATTAAGCTGTTTCATACGCAATCTCACCCATTTTCAATTGTATATTACAGTGTTTTTAATACACTCATAGACTTTATGCAACCATTACCTCAGTTTGAGAATAATTTTATCACCTGAAAAAGAAATCCTGTGCTATTAAGCTACTATTCATACCTAAATCCTTCTAGCCAAAAGCAACCACTAATCTATTTCTATCTTTATAGATGTTTTTATTCTGGATATTTTATATAAATGGTATCATATGATATGTAGTCTTTTGTGACTAACTTCTTTTGCTGAGCATGTTTTTAAGCTTAGTTTTTTCATGTTGCCACAAATGTTCATATTTCATATCCCCCCCGCTTTCTGCATGCTAGGCAAGCACGCCACCATTGATTAAGCTTAAAGTCCTAGGATTTTCATTCCTTTTTTTAGGACTGAGTAATACTTCATTGTGGGTACACATCTTGGTTTGTTTAGGCATTCATCCATTATTGAACATGGACTGTTTCCATGTTTTGGCTATTGTGAACAGACTTGCTAGACCTACTCATGTATAAGTTTTTGGACATTTGCTTTTTGTTCTTTCTGGCTTATCTGTGGGAGTGTAATTACTAGATGATGTGTTCATTGTACCTAACCTTTTCAGGGGTTGTTTTCCAAGTAAGTGCACCATTTAACATTCCCACACCAGTGAGATGATTCTTATATCTCATTACTCTTGCCAGCACTGGTTATTACCTAGTTTTTGATTCTAGCTCTCCTAGTAGGTTTAAATTGGCATCTTAATATGTTTGGGGGTTTATGGAAGTTTTTTGTGTATTTGTTTGAGACGAGATCTCACTGTGTAGTTCTGGCTGGCCTTAAGTTCACTATGTAGGCCAGGCTAGCCCCGAACTCTCAGTGATCTGAGTGCTGGGATTACAGTTGTACACCACCACACCTGGCCTTAATACAGTTTTTGATTTCCATTTCTCTGTTCATTAATGATGTTGAATATCTTCTTCATATACTTATTTACTGTGTATCTTTTTAGTTAGAAAAATGCATATTTTGCTCATTTGTAATTAGAATGATCCTTTGCTCATTTTGAATTAGATTTTTTATCTTTCTTATTTAGTTCTTTGTATAGTCAAATACAAGTTCCTTGTCAGATAAAAGATTTATTTTTTTCTCCCGTGGAATTTCTTTTTTCAATAGTGTCTTTGAAACACTAAGTTTTTGATTGTAATGAAAGCCAATTTACCTATTTTATTTCTTGTTTGTTTATATGTGCTTTTGGTGTCATGTCTAAGAATCCACTGCCAAATCTGTTTTCAGGAAGAGTTACATCTGTGTTTTCTTCTAAGAGTTTTAATTCTTGAAATTAGGTCCTTGAGCCAGGCGTGGTGGCGCACTCCTGTGATCCCAGCACTTGGAAGGCTGAGGCAGGAGGATTGCTGCAAGTTCGAGGCCAGCCTGGGCTACAAAGTGAGTCCAAGGCCATCCTGAACTGCATAGTGAAACCCTGTCTCAAAAAGACAAAAAAAAAAAAAGTTTAGACTTCATTATATATAGTACACTGGCAGAACCATTGTAATGTCTTAAAATTAGGTGTCACAAATCAGACTTAAAATTTAAAAAGGTTATTCTAGCTGTACCATAGAGAATGAATTTAAGGAAACTAAAAGCAGAAACCCCAGTTAAAAGGCTGTCACAGTAATCTGGGAAAATGATTTGTGTGAGAGTTCGCCAAAGTGGATGGATTAGAGAAGTTTGTTTGTTTGAATAGAGTTGGGTTCTTTTTAATATTTATGAATTAAATGCCTATTTTACATATGTGTACTTAAAATAATATAAAAATATCCAGCCTAATCGTGAGGTTAAATACATAATTTAAAACTAGAGCTATAAATTTTGGGGTTTTTGTTTTGTTTGTTTTGGGTTTTTTGTTTTGACACAGGCTCTCACTATGTATAGTTCAGGCTGGCCTTGAACTAAATCACTGCAACCAAGATTGACTTTGAACTCAGGGTGATCTTCTG
>RJWT010052943.1:0-10488 GCA_004365215.1 Cuniculus paca | reverse complement strand
TCTACTGACTCATTCATACTTTAAGCTGTCTTGCAATGTGTTATGGTTTGTATATAGATGGCCCCCCACAAGCCTCATGTAGTGATGGAAGCAGCTAAATCTAGCGTTTGTGATTGATTTGTTGTGTAGCACTGGGATTGGTGGTGTGAGCTCTGCACCCGCCCAGGGGTAGAGCTGACATACAATGTAAGGTTGGAATAGGAGCATGTTTTTCCTCTTTGGCACATGAGGTTAGCTCTGGCCACTTGCAGCAGCCATGAACAGCTGCCCCTCAACCATGCCAACCTGCTTTGGAGCCAACTGAGTATGGAGTGAAACTCCCCAAACTGTAAGCTAAATAAACCTTTCCTTGCTTCACTTTGGGTGTCAGGTGTTTTGTCCTAGCAATGAGAGAAAAGTAACCAAGACACAATGGGAGGTTGTCTCCACTGGCCATTAATAGAGCAATTGATGTCTTGGCTCTTGCTTTACAGAACAAAAAACTGGAGCCAAACTTTAGCCTGGGGTAGCCAGAATTTAGGACCTTCAGACTTGGTGAATGCCGAGAGCAAAGTGTGATACAGCACCTGTACAACTGAGTCACAGACAGACATTGTCCAGGCACACTGCCTAGCATAGCTGGAGTTCCAAACATGTCTGAAGCTTTTGATCATTCCTTGGTCCCCATTAGCAGAGTACCAGGTACAGCCTAGAGTGAGAAATGTCCAGTAATGACTCCACAGACATCATTTTCTCCTATATCGGAAAGACCCTTCATTTCTCATCATTGTCTTAGACTCTCCTAACCCCTCTTCCTTAGCATTTCCCAAACTACAGTATGTCTGATAAACAAGAAGCAACAAAGCATACTAGAATAGACCTTTATAATACTCAAAATGATGACAATTTTCTGGGCCAGGGAATATTTTACTTATGAAGAAAATACAAGATATATTTTGTAAGTAGAACAGTTCTCCTGACTGGCTAAGCATTCAGTAAAGGAAAAAAACATCAAAGATATATCCTGGCTTTCAATATATGAGTATATTCCCTCTTATATACATTCAGCAATATTTAATAAGCACCTATCATGTGCAATATATGGTATTGGACTCTACAAAAAAAGCTCCTTGATCTCATGGAACTTGTAGTCTATTTTCAGGATATTAAAGAAAAATAATAAAGCAAAACGAAGCAATAACAGAGTTGGTGATATTTGCTAAGCGCTGTGTTGTTTTTACATATATTAGCCAGTTTAATTGTCACATTATTATTCTTCTCATTTTACAGACCAAGACTCTAAGGCCCAAAAGTATTACATAACCTTCCTGAGAATTATTAATAAAGAACTATGCTGGTTAATCTGGGAGGGGAAATTTTTTCTGCTTTGGCAAAGTTGAATTTAAGAAGCTTGTGAGATATCCAGATGAATTGGTCTAGTAAAGAGTTCTATATTAAATGAATTTGTTTGTTTCTACAATAACAGAAGACCTGAAGTTGAGTAACCATCCCAGATAGGACAAGTAAGGTGAATGAGTTACCCAAACCACATCAAACAGCAAGTTACACCATGTCTTCAGCACCATAGAAGGAACTGAGAAGTAGAATCCAACATAATAAAATCAGAAAGCCACCAAAATTGAGTGGCAGACAAAACTTAGAACGTGCTACCTCTTAACACTTGCAGTGTCTTCAAAAATACAAAAGTACATATACAAGAATCTCTTGGAAACTGTGAAGAAAGGTGACTGTTTTAAAATTTTCTGACAGTTGGGGATGATGAGAAAAGCTCTGGAGATGGAGGGTAGAGACCATTGCACAGCAACGTGAATGTACTTGATACCAACGAACTGTATGCGGAACGCCAACGCGGTAGAACTTCACGGAACCCGGCGCCACAGTGCCGTCTCTATTCAGACTTTGCTGAAGGGAAACGTGAGGTACACGTAAGCTAAGCAGAGTTGGCAAGTGACATGCTCAGATCTAGAGTCACTCTGAGGCCCAGAAAGCTCTATTCCAGATTCTAACTGTTACGTCAAATCAGTTTCTTACACCTGTGGATTCCTCATCTTTTATATTCCAATGCAGCTTACGTGTTCAGAGCACAGGCGTGGAAGCTGATCGAGGATCAGTGTGGTTTTTGATGGATTAAAGCTAGTTTTGGTATTAAACCAAAGAATATTAGCTAATAGATTAATACCAGTCTGGCTAAGAGACTCTAGAATAAGCTTTAATTACTGAAGCTATTCTGTCTGACAAAGTTAAAACCTGAAAAGTATTTACCGGTTGTCTAAGTTAGAATCCTGGGAGTAATATTGGAGTGGAACGACTCCCTCAGCATTCACACCCAATTAGACTTTAAACGCTGCCATTTTTTTTTAAAGTACATTTCCCTGTATGCCACCTCCTATCTATTCCTGGACTTCTCTCCTTTTCTGCCTCTTCTGCCTCTTCCACAACTGGCCTCACTGCTGTCTCTCATGGTCCTCAAAAATATGCCTTCCAGAGTGCCACCAAGACGATCCTTTTAATAAATGGGTGGGGGAATAAATGGATGACGAGGCCCTACTAGGATAGTGACAGCACCGAAGCATAGAGAAGGTGTATTGGAGAAATATTTTGGAAGTTTTCTTTTTTTTCTGTTGAGTATTTATTTTCTGTTTTTGTGATATATAGTACTATAACTACATGCATCTTGGGGAATTGGTACATATATATATATTGCATCTTGACTTCAGACTAATAGCAGCAACAGTGAATAAAAGGTTTGTAGTAGGAAAGTGACATGACCATATTCGCATTTTCGAAGAATATTTTGATTCAGTGAAGAATTGGACGTATCTTTCCTGTGTCCAGCTGTAAATTTAAATATTGGCTGTATACTTGTAAGTTGAATGTGCTTGAGCAACTTACTTGCCACTCTGAATCTCAGTTATCTCATCTATGAAATGGGAATTATAATAACTTTCCAGGGCTTCTGAGGGGGTTAAATAAGTTAATTCATGCAGAGAACTCAGGAGAGAGTAAAAGCACAGTAAATTCTTGGTTATATTTTAGTCTAATTGTAAGATTTTTTGGTTTCTTCATATACCTCCTGACCTCTTTGATTAAACTTACTCTTAAATCTGTATAGATCTTGTTACTACTAAAAATAACAAGGTTTCTCACTTCCACATCTAATTGCTTATTACTGGACCAACGAAAAACAGTGTAATGTTTGTATCTTGTATTCAGGTAAACTGTCAAGTTATCTATACAAAATATTATTAGTAGATTCCCTAGAGTGGTTTTTTTTTTCAGATAAATAAACTAAACATTGGCAAACAGAGATAGTTTTATGTCCTTTTTACTTGTATTTCATTATAGATAATTATGGACTCATATTTTCTTGGAGCACTCTATAACTTTTAAAGAAATACTAAATAAGAATGTTGTGGACTTTTATTCTAGCTATAAATAGGAGATATTGGATTCATCATTATGCTCAATAAAATCAGGCAAGATGCATGAAATAACTGTTTCCAGTAAGTAGGCTAGAAGCAGTGCGGGTTATGATCCCTAAGAGAAGGGAAATAGATAAAGCCCTAGAATGCATAGGGATGAGCTTCAGGAACATTATGCCATGCGACCAGTCTGACACTAAAGGTCACATACTCTAGAAATCTAATCTACAGTGATAGATGGCAGGTCAGCAGTTACTTCAGACCAGAGGTTGAAAAGGTGAGGTGTAGCTTGAAAGAAGCGCAAGGATCCTTCTGGAGTAATAAAACATTCTGTGTCTTGATTGTAGCGAGAGTTGCATGCATGTACATGGTTGTCAAAGCTTATCAAGCTGTGAGGTTACAATGGGTGCAGTTTTTCCATATGCATTATTCTTCAGTAAAGCTGATGTAGAAACAATAAATAAGCATCCCCTTCCAGTAATATATTTTTTCATGGGAAATTTGCCTATTTTCCTGACTTTTCAATCAAAATAGGTTTGTTGGGGATTGCTCTCAAGAATTACACCTGAAAGAAAGAAAAGCAGGTGCAGCTGAGCAGAGAGTCAGTTGAACTGTGAAGCAACAAAGCCCCTGTCCATCTCCCTGGGACCTACGATGCTTCAGATTTGTTCCAAATGAGACACAAGGGCAAGGATTTTATATTTCTCTATCAATCGACCTCTTTTGATGTATGAGTTGTCTCCAACATTTATTGGACAATATACATTAGATTGTAGACTGCATAACACAGACACGTTGGCCAAAGCAATTCCAGGGGGAAGGCACAGCTGCATGCTTCCTCCTCCAACCTGTCCCGCAAGTAGCGGCCCAGTCCTACCAGGGTCACAGCAGCACACCCCAGCCCCTACTTCTGCTTGTTTTTAATCTCTCTTCTATCCTTGTTTATATCTACTTTGCCTTTACTAATGTGTGACCTCTCTTTTCCCTTAATTCCACTCACCGTATCTATTTTTAGTAGACTTTTGAACATTCAACCCTTGAAACATTTCATTACCTCTACTACATTTGTTTAATTCATGATTTCGTCTTGATTAATTCCTTTTTCCCAGTTCTGTCATTGTATTTTCTTAATGAGTATTAATTTTCTTTCCTCTTTCATGATGATGACACAAGAGAAATGTTTTAGAGTAAAATTGTCTCTGCATCTAGCTCTATGTCCCATAGATTTTGGTACTAAGTATTTCTCATATCAACTTTTTTTGTTACACTTTTTCCTTTAAATTCCTTTTATTCCAACACTTTATCTAGTAGAGTTTTCTAATTTCCAAAAAAAGATTAAACTCTTTTGTCTCCATTTAATTATTTCAATTTTTACTGAATTATGATAGCCTATGCCTTTTTAATCTCTACAGGTTTAATTTATGATCAAGTAAATCATTAAATTTACAGATATTTAGCAGACAAATTAGCATATATAATGTAATACATATATTGCCTCCATAAATTGTTGTATTTACATAAGGCTCCTTACTATTTTATTCAGTACATTTAACCTTGAATTCATCAGATAAAGGTGCTACCACACCTACCTTATCTTTGCATTTGCCCTTTTGCTTCTGTGTATGTGATAATTTTGTGAAATTCCTACTAATTCTACTTTCCCTTTTTAATTTGAAAGCTTTATTTTTTTTATTTCATAGTGACCATCTTCTCTTTTCTTGTTCTCATATTCACAATATCATCTATTCTCCTGAGGAAAAAAAGATGGGAACTCTTCCACCAAGATATTCTATTGCCTCCCTTTGCTCTGCCCTAAGAAGAATACTACTGTACTTCCTTATTTTTTTTCCATCCTAAAACCTTAGTTCTGGTGAGATGGTTTATTGCTTTTAGTTCTAGATGGTTATTATTTAACTTTTCTTTATAGAAATCAGTATGCACCTTCCCTTTTCAGCACTGCAAGCGTTTACATGCCACATCTTTTCTAATTATCTTTGGTATATCTTTCAGAGAAAAAGCGAAATTGAGATTGATTCGAAATTCTTGTTCATGTTCCCCCACCTCTCACCACCTTTATATACTGGCTGTATTTTTCATCAATTCATCCTAGGGCCTGTGGTTCTATTCCAATACCTATTGATTTCATTTCTCTTTTCTGAAATGTGTACTTAAGTCTCATAGCTCTGTATTTACGTAGCTCTTGTCTTCTTTGTTTTTTTAAATAAATTTTGTGCACTGAAATAATCCTAGCATGTACAAATTTTGTTGTAAAAGTGATCATCTCTTCCTCCAACTCCTCATGGGACCACTTACTTAGGAAATCATGGAGTTTAATTGTTGCTATTTTAATCACGGATGTTTTGGTTGAGATGATGGGATTACTCCAGGACAAAATGCAGGAATGTTCTGTCTTTCATCTCATCCAGTGCCTCATTAAGTTTCAGTCAAACAGTCATCACCCTTTCTTCTATACATGATCTACATGCCAGTAAGTATTCCATCGCTGTAACAAATACCCAAGGTAATAAAGAGAAAAGGGTTATTTTGGCCTATGGTTTTGGAAGTTCTCATCCATGATTGAGTGATCCCATGGCTTTGGGGCCTATGGAAGGGCCATCATGGTGGGGAGTACATGATGGAAGAAAGTCACTCACCTGATGGCTGTGACACTAAAGAGAGTAAAAGGATGGGGCTGGGCTCCCACTATCCCCTTCAAGGGTGTGCGCCTAAAGACCTGCAGAACTTCCACTAGGTCCCTCTGTAAAAATCTCATTGCCTCTCAATACCACCATGCTGGGAACCAAACCTTTAACACATGTGTCTTAGGGGACACTTGAGATCCAAACTGTAGCAATTTGTTTGTAAATCTGTCCGGCATTCCTTTGTGGCTGCTAGGTGTCTAGAGTGCCCCCTTTTGAGGGGTTAATTTCACTTTTCTCTTTAGGTGATTCAGGCAGATACCAACTTGGGCATCTTTGTTGAATAATAGTAAAACTGGAGCTGCAACACTCTATCTTTCATCCAGAGGACTAAATATATTCTATCATTATTTTAGAGTCAATAGACTACAACAGAAAGCCCCTTTACTAGTCAGTTGAAACATGGGAAAAACACACAAAAATAGCTGGAACTCAGAATGTATAAAGAAAACAGAGAATTCCAAGGGCAGTGGTACAGACAACAGGTGTGGGGGTGAAGTATACAAGGAGGACACAGGAATATGAAAGGTAAAGGGATATGGTACTGTCCCCATCAGATAAACTAAACCGTGAGTCTTATTCTTGACCACTCCCCGCCACACATAAAACTTCCTCATCTCTACTGTCTAAAGTACAGGAAGCAAATTTTCTGGGAAAGCTCATAGCCCTGATCCTTGAAATTGTAACCTGCCTGGCAAGCACAAGGTCATGAGTTCGATCTCCAGTACCAAAAAAAGAAAAAAAAAAAGAAATTGATTGTAGGTTACTCTTTCTCATCTCGTAGTAGACAAAGAACTTAGACATATACAAGTGTTGAGTTATGCCCAGCCCATGGAAGAACAGTATCAAAAACTCCTCCTCCTCTGCCATCTGGGTAAGAATCTGCCCACCTCTGTGGAAAGAAACAATCCACAGAAGATTTTAGACCACAGGATGATTGTTCCTACTATGAATAAACTGCTTAAAACCATAAAATTTCTTTGATTTTAATTTTACCAACAGTACTAAAGAACAGTGACACTGAGACATAAAAAGAAATTCTGAATAATAATAGCAAACATTGTTATCTTCCCCTGAACTTAAACTATGTGTCAGCAATCAAGCATGCATTGTCTAATGTAACCCTCCAACTACCTCACAAGATAGATGAGAAAACAGGATCGGCAACAAAAGTAACACGTTCAAGTCCTCACAGGAAATAGGTGCTGGAGCTGGAATTGACATGGAGGGCTACTGGACTCCAACATCCACGTTCTCTCCAAACCACACTTCTGACTGTTACAAAATGAATGGCATAAACAAAACATTCTATGTAATGCAGATGGCGTGGAAATGCATCCAAGACGTGGGCATCAATGCAGTTTCCAAGTATGCCTGCCACAGAGTTGGGCTTTCCTCTATTGGGAAGTCTTCATTCATAGTCGCAGAAATAAACTTCTTCCTAGAAGATCAAGGAAATGATCGCAGAAATCCCAAGAGTGGAAGGGAAAGAGCAATGAATGGGAAAGATCTTATGTTGCCTAAAATTAGATCTGCATAGGTTTCAGTGTGGTCATAGTGATCTTGAAGTAGAGGACGTGTCCATAGCTCTTTGGACTCTAATTACATCACCCTAAGACATATTGTGAAATGCAGTGTATGAGAGGGACTTAACAATTGAGATAGGTTTGAATCTAGGCTATGCCCCTACAAACTGTGTTTATTAACCTATCCTATGCTCAAATTCTTTATCATGTAAATATGGATCAAAAGATAACCTCATAGAATAGTAAAAAGTAAAATGTCACTTGTAAATGTACTTGGCACACAAGTGGCAGTTACCCTACCTTTTGGCATACACTATTTGTATTATTTCTAGTTCATTAGAAAACTAGCCTTGTAGCCTTCTGGGTGACAGGAGGGGAGGAGATTCTACAATTAGCTATGGCTGGAGAATAGAGTATATACTTTCTCCTCCTTTCAATTCACAATGAGCATTATTGTTTTAAAGGTTCTGAGAAGTTTCACTGTATTCAGAAATACTTCCTCAATTCATTTGGCCACTAAAATGCTTTTATAGCTTTGTAAGGCTGCGTTACATCCAGAGAACACATTTGGAGAAAAGCTGTTTCAAAAACAATATTTTAAAGGAAATTTTCATTATTTTATATAAATGGTACCAAGTGTCAGAAAGAAATTCATTCTTTCATTATATTTATTTTACCTTTATCTGAGACACCTAAAAATACCCAGAGATAAATTACCAGCTATTGAGACAGGCAGGCAGATCTGATCCTCATATTACAGTATCACAACTGCCAAGAGACATGCTCTGATCCAGGAAAGATTGAAAGCAACAATCAAAAGCCATGAAAAAGCAATGCAGTGCATTTCTTAAATGGAAAAAGACACCGAATTATCCATTGTCCTCTCAAGAGACAATGGCCCGCAAAGCCTCTCATTCTCCAAGTCTCCAGTCCACCATTACATCCCCTACCCTGCTCCTGGCTCATGAGAGCCACAAGAGAGCATTGGTAGGAGAGAGCTTTGGGCCGGAATACCATCTTCTGGCTTTCACACTCCTGCACTGCCATTAATAAGGTATTTAGTGTCTCCACGTCTCTGTCTTCACAGCTATAAAATGGAGCTAACATTATTTTAATTAGACAAGAGCCTGTGTAGAAAATACAGTGGTATGTAGTTAAAGTTGCATGTAACTGAAGCATTTGGAAGATAGATACTTAAGCTAATTTAGAACTACAAATACCTTAAAGATTATCTACTGTAATCCCCTAACATTAGACTTGGTGAAACTGAGGCTCAGAAAGTAAAATGGTTTGTCCAAAATCACATGGATGTTCATTAGTGACTGAGCTATGACATAAACCAGGGTCTCCTGACTTTTAATACGAAGGTCTTTCCACTGTTTCTTAAATATCAGATTCATCTTCCCTTATGTTTAACATCAAATAAGCATAAAATTAAGCTGCATATAGCAATGGATCTTGTAGGTAAATATGAAAGCCTCTTATCTAATATATTTGGAGGAAAAAAGGAAGTTCTGGTTAATCAAAGAATCTGTCTCACGGAAATTAAAAAATTCTCTTCACAAAAAGGTCAGAGAGCCCTGATATATACCACACATAGATTAATGACTTTTGAATCATGTGAAAGCAATACAGTTCACCTTTGAAACTGGGCTGGACATAATTTCCTCTGCCTTTAATGACTTTGGATTCCCACATTGCTTCAAGGCAACCACGCTGAATATCAATCATCAACACACCAAGGGCATAAACTTAGAGCCCCACTCAGAGGTTACACCATGTGCAGGACTGGTTCATCAAGCTCCAGGTTAATGGAAATCCAGGTAGCACATGAACGCTATGTATGGATTTATGAGCAGTTTCCAGGAACTTGGTAATTTAGAAGTTTGCCACGTTACTTTTTTTTTAATTTAAAATAGACTATTGCTTAATATTACGCTAATTTCAGTTAAAAGTTAGCATCATGAAGCAGAAACAGTCGAGATAGTTCCAGAAACTCAAGACTTGAAAGAAATTTAGAAGCCAATGATTGCCAATTTATCCACTTAATGATAAGAAAGCAAAGGCCAAACAGGTGAACTGACCCTCCTAACTAGAGGCAGGGTAAGGACAAGATCCTCTTTCCCTAGAGTTCTTTCCTGCTACAGGATTCAGAATCTCACATTTCATTTTTCACTTTTCATTCAAAAGGGCCCAAAAGATAAGGTCTGGAATTAAGAGCAGAGTTTTGTGAGAAGACCATCTCTAGGTTGCAGCTGCCACAGAGAACAAAGAATGGAAATCCCCTGTCGGGCCCCCCTGACTTGCTCCCGACTGTGTCCAGTCCCCCCACCACATGCCCAGGAAGTTCTGTGAGTGACGAGGATGAAGACACAAGCCCTTCCATTAGAAACTCTCTGGCTCTCACTTGCCTGCTGCCTCTCCTGGGTGGTAGACAGTCCGATTTCCCACTTAATACAACAGAGTCGAAGCTACAGTCTTCCCCTAAATCAGAACTCCAGCATTCTCCATTTTAGTTGGCAGCAAAACCATCAATCCTGTTATGGAAACTGGAAACAGACTCCACTTCTAACTCTTCCCTCTTCCAAGACTACTGATTTTCCACCCAAGATACTTCTTGATCTTCCCCGCCTTTTTAATTCAATCCTGATTACTGGCACTGTAATAACTCCAGTTCTCGTTATTTCTCGTGGAAGTTAGTACGGTAGCATTTCTCCCAACATAACTGCCAACAACTCCGACTCCCCACTGAGCCATCACCCAGCCCCTTCAGTGTTCCCATTCCAGATAAAATTTCATTCACATGTTCCCATCATCCCACCATCCCTCTGCCTGCCCCAC
>RJWT010052942.1:0-10485 GCA_004365215.1 Cuniculus paca | reverse complement strand
CCAAAATGAATTAAAGATTGAAAATTTGTAGTGAAATACTATAGGAAAATGATTCAGGATTTCAAGAACATATGTGTGTATTTCTTTAATTTATTCCTTCTGCTTCTAATATTATTAATAATGTGTTTTAATGACTTTAAAATTATACTGCTATAAGTAAATATGTTCCTGTGGGACAGATTGTGACAAAGAATTTTGTTACCAAAATATCTTCCTGAAGTTGTTTGAGCATACAAAATTTCCAGCAGAAAGTCGTTTCTTTTAATCAATCAAATTTACTGCTCAAGTCTCAAAAAATTCATGAAGTCATATAAATAAGAAATTCCAGGCAAGTCTAATGCACTTCAGGATGTACATAAAGAATCAGAAAGTGTTGATGATAACATTTTAAAACGTAGACATAAAGAGAAAGGCAGTGATGATATTGGGATATATTTTGATTAAAATATTAGCAAAGATATGGAATACTGTCTTTATATTGACTTCACTTAAATGATACCTAGTGTGCAGTTCTTTTCAATTTAAAATGTTAAATTTCATTGTTTTCCAATTATTTGTTCAGTCAAAATGATGCTACAAGATCATATGCTTCAAAGAAACTTTTTAATTATTTATTTTGTGGTTACAAAACTCAAACTTCACTTCTATAAGGTCTACAATGGAATAATTCCAATATATTCAAAGTATTCACAAAGGTACAATAGACATATACTACACATTTTCATTATTTCTAAGGATCATTTCAGAATAATTCACCTTACCCCCCTCTAGGATAATTGCTAAGATTGCTAAGCATCACAATCAAGTTCACTTTGGTGAGAGAATGAGTGGTAATTGGAGTCTCAAATGATATAATCTATGTTTTAGCATTGATTTGTAGCTGATGAAGTGAATAAAGAAAGAGTGGCAAGCTACTTTTTAACCAAGAGCTTGTTTTGAACATGTCCTAAAGTAAACCTGGTAAATTCCTGATAGAACGGAAAGTTCATCAAAATGCAAATTCCTTAGTACAGTTCATCTTAAAATATTACTTTTTGTGGTGAAGTAAATTGTTGCAGTTATATTATATTTATTTTGGGAAGAGATGAAATCCAGTGGACTGAGAGAAAATCTAGGATTGAAAGATTTTCAAAAGAGGAGCTGTGACATTGTCATTTTCCTTGGTGTTGTCTTGCTTATAACTTATAATTCATAGACAATCACTTACAAACCTATCCATGCCTGGATAATGACTCCATCTTCCTTGTATTTCTGTTTTTGGGAATGCATTGGGGACTGGAACTACAAGGCTTCTTCTCAGCCAGGTGAACTCTTGGGTAGATTTAGTTAGTGTGCCTTGTGTCTCTCCTAAAAACAGCATTTGTCTCAAACATGAATCAAATGACTATCCTGCTGTATGATGTATGATCAAATCTTAGAGACCCTCCAAAACAGTGTTAAGGAAAAGAACACTGTCCCCCACTGCCCTTTCTCTTTTAACTCCGGAACTTAGCTGTGCTTTCACTATGTATCCAATCATTTCACAAAGGTTTTCACAAATAGTTATTCAAATCTCGACTTGAGCTCATATACAGAAACTGTTAAAGTCTCCTTACAAAAGCCTTAGAAGAGACCTCCAAATGAACTTCATCTAAACAACTGTGTCCCTGAGCTAACTATTCTGCCAATTTAAGTGAGTCTGTCACTCATCTTTCTCAACTTCTTGTCTCTTCAGATTCCAGAGGTGTATGCACACACACACACATGCCATATATACACATACAGTAGTTTCTTGGTTCAAGAATGCTTCTGTTTGCAAACAATGGTTGGTAAACAAAAGTGATCAGCAAAATTGTGCTTCTGTTCACAAACTCATCAGGTTAAAAACAGGATCATGGCCGTCTTCTGCTTACAAACTAAAATGCAGCCATCTTCCTCAAAATGGCAAGACAGATCAAATTCATAAGCTGAGGTACTACCATAAAGGTGTATATAATATGCACACATGTATATAATATGTACATGCATACATAATGTACACCTATGAAATTTATATACACATATGTACACACAATGTATATATTTCTTAAAGAGCTGATCAACATATTGTGCTGAAATTGTAAAAAATGTTTTACGGTAAATGATGCATTGCCTTTATTTTATTTTATTTTTTTTTTGCGGCACCGGGGATCGAACTCACAACCTTGCACTCGCCAGGCAGGCGCTTAGGCCACTGAGCTAGATCCCCGGCCCTTGCATTGCCTTTAAAGTCTCTCAGAATACTTGTCCTCACTTTGAACACAACTATCTAACTATTATTGCTATTTTCTTAAGTGTTGGAAGTCCTCTCTCCAAGATTTTAAGCCTTCTTTTGTGTTTTGTTTTGTTTTTATGAGGTGTGATTAAAAACTGAATTCTGTGCCAAGTGCAATCCAACAGAAAGGCAGGCTACTGAATATGTTATATTGTATCCTCAGCCATCTTATTTACTGAATTTGGAACGGTTGACTTCTGGATCTTCTTCAAAGTCAAAGTAACTATGAAAGGTAAATATTTTGAAGTAATTCCGGACATGACAGTAGTCAGGATTATGCAGCTATAGACACAAAAGAAGGTGTCTACGATTGCTTCTGGATGGTAAATGTGTTTAAAGTGAGGGGATGTATTTTGTGGAAGATTCATGGAAAAGTCTTTTACTGAAACAATCACAATTTAAACACACAGACATGATCCGGTACACATAGCAACAATGAGCAAAGTCTGACTTTTTGAGGGTAGTTTTTGTGAATCTCTTCTCAGCAGTTTCAGCAGTATTTAGTGAAGATGATTGCCTTCCTTCATGGTATTTGGTATCTCTCATTACCTCAGGACATGAAGTTTGGAGCACAGAGATCTTCACCTTGTTCATCTTTGCCTCCTGTGTGTTCTCTGCTTAGTTCATGGGAAGTGCTGAGGAAAGAAACTTGACTGAATTAATGAATGTTCTGATCCTTCTTCCCTCTTCTTTCATAGGTTATACATTATGAAAATGAAATATGTAGAGGCAAATGGAAAAACAAAATGTTGGGTTACTGTCCTGAGGTCAAGATTTTCTAATACACAGTGAAGTGGGCATACTGTTTTGCTGCTCTATAAAAAATAATAAATGTAATACTGACTTTCCATGAGGCAATGTTCTGAACTTTATATTTTTAGAATTTTACTAAATATTTACACACATTGAGCAAGATATTATTTTCCCATTTATCACATGAAGACCCTTAGGCTTAGAGGGTTGGAGTAACTTACATGAAATTGCTTCCTAGTTACAGTTCTAGTTAGTAGAAGGCTGTGATTTTAAACATAGATTCTATGATTCTAAATATATCTCTTCATCATTTTTATATTGCTTCTCCTAAAGTAAAAGTATCTATTGTAATGATCTCCTCTGTTCCTTCTTTCAGTTACTAATAACAACACTGAAACTGAAATCTTGTTTGGGAAGGATTTATTTTACCAACCACATGATAGTTACTTGTGCTTTCTGGGTGTATCATGAATTTTATGTCAATCCCTGATAAAAATGGAAATGTACCTCTTCTTTTTTAAAACTATCCATCAAGTATTAAGCTCTGTTTTGTAACAATTTTGCTGCAAGCCTCCACAAAAGGGAAATATTAATGCTTAAGCATTTCAGTGCATACATTACTAAGTTACTATTTATACTGTCACTTTCAACGATATCAGTAATACTTATTTCAAGTAAACTTACACTTAACTAGTTTTTTATAATAATAGTATTTTCAGGAAGTATACCAATATATACACTTTAAAGCTGAGCATTTGCAGTACATTGTAGCACATCACAATCTTTTCACTGCTTTGGTTCTATGAACTAGTGTGTATACAGCTTTCATTTATTTGTCCTTGCCTTGCTGCTACTATTGCTCATGAGGAAAAGTTTCCAACCCAGTTGCTTTTCTATTTAAAAGCTTCTTTGTTGTGGATTATTGTAAATGATTTAGCTAGTTGCTACTATGCTTGGTAGAGCATCCTCAGGCTTATTTTCACAGCTAAGCAAGATTTTGCTGGATGGTCTTTGAATTCAAGGGTTGCTTTTGGCAACTTCATGAAGAATAGTGCTGATTATTTAGAAAACTGTAGCTTTATAAATGGCTACTCTCCAGTGGCAGGAAATTAATGGCAGATGAATGGTAAATAGGTCCATTTCATTTTATTCACAACCTGCATGCATTCTGAAAAAATGGTTATAGCCTATTTGAAGGAAACAAGGGAAAGTTTGTAAGACGGTGGAAAATGTATTGGGAAAATAGAGAACATAAAAACTTTCTGTAAAATTGGTCAGAATTATAAGTACTCTAATCGTAGTGCTAATGTAGGGAAGGAGAATTTGGGGGATGACTCCTAAGTAAACATAAATAGGCAGGTAGAATAAGCAAAAACATGCATGTTCTGTTTTAAGTACTGAGTTCTGGGGTCTGTTACCTTAAAATATAGAGGAGGCTAAAAATATATTTGACTATGATATGAACATTAAATTAAATTAATTTCCCAGTAACATTCTTTGTTCTGAAAATCTGGATAATTATAAACACTACATTAATCTGTGTGACTGAGATTAATACAGAATGAAGATTTTGGACAAAACTTTTCTCATTCTTTTGTGGGATTTCTTGTTTTGTTTTATCTAAAAGAACTTGAGGAGTAAATTTCCTCAGCTTTGTTTAAGAATTTACACCATTTCTAAGCTTATGTCTAATTACTTTCTGTGTGATTATTTTCTCTAAGCAGTATGTTGCTGCTGTGATCAAAACCAGACTGAATCTCTGTTTTTCCAACATGGAAAGTGGGCTAACAGCAATTGCAATGGGTGGCTGACATGATCTATGCATATGGGTTAATGTTTTGGCAAAGAATTTACATTTTTGGAAGGACTGCAATACTGACCAAATTTATAACTTTTAGGAATAACCTAAAAACAACAGCTTTGTATTTTATGAATAAACCTATTGTAAATTTGGTGTAATGTAACAAATTGGGACAATGTAATTAGTTATAAGATCAGTGAAAAGACACTATCTTAAGTCTTTGTGGTCAGAGTCAACATTCCTTTACTCAATCATTACTGAACTCTAGGAAATGAATTCTGCCAGAAAGGCTACAGAAATAAATATGATACCAAAGTAGGGAGAATTTGAGTCACAAGCTATCAAAGTATTATTTTTAAAAGAAAGGACTGATTTATTATAACTCACTGAAAAAATCCTAAGTCAGTTAGATGACATAACACATGTCTGTGTTCTTTGCTGGTGCATCGATTACAGAAGATAAAGAAAGATACTGGTTGTTGTCTGAGTGGCACAGTCCAGTATTGTCTTAATTAGCCTGTATTATGAATGCTGTCAAACTAAGGTTAGAATGTGCAAGAGTCATGAGGATGGTGTTAAATCATCCATCTCCATTATAATTTAGTAAAGTGTACAATCCAACACATTGGCTAAGACAAGAACCCTTCTTTGTTCAATTTGAATTGAACATGAAAACAGATTTTTATTAAGTATATTTAGTAATGCACGTGAATAATCACTTTTATACATTCATTTCTTCAGTTGTGAATGTAGTTTTCCAAATTTTATGATACAGGGGCAGAATTTATTTATTGTCTTGCATTATGTGTACTTTTATTGTAAAACAGATCAGATTATTTTAGGAGCAATAATTGAACTTTTGTATAATGGGAATGATTCCACTTAATTCATTGTGAACACCAAGTTTGTCACAGATATTTGCATTACAATAATTAATTCACTACAGCAACAATTGTATTTAACTCACCATCAAGTAAATATTCAGACAGAAAGAATAATGGGTTAAGAGAAGTGAAATTTTTCCTTGTTTTCTGGCAAATAATAATTCAAAACACAAACTGCTTTGTCTCTGTCCTAAAACTAATGGTTAATCTTACTTTATTTTAGTTAAGAAATAGTTTTTCAATAGGTTTTCTAAGTTGCTTTCTGTGGAAATCAGAGCTGCACAACTGTTTTTTTGTAAGACTTGTTTTCATTTACCTAATGCAATAGCCCAGATAGCTTATCATTTCTATATGATTCGTTGGCCCATAGACCATTGCTGTAAAATTGTACAGAACTGATAAGGAAGTTTACTTTAAAACAACCTCATAATAATTTAAAAGTAAACTTCAATTTTGAAATGTACTTTTCATACAATTTCTCTCTAAGCATATTTAGACTTTTTCAAATATTTAAAATCTTTCAAAACATTGTATTCATATTTTTGTTAGTAGTTTTTCTTCATATTTTTTAAATTAGGCATTTGTTTCTCCCTCTTCCTTTTACAATAAGACTGCACCTGTACATTTACATACATGCAATATATATACATATATATGTTCTTCCTTGTGTTATCCCAAATTCTTTAGGTGTTTTCACTTGCTTCCAATCTTCACACTAGTTGTTACGTCTACTTTCAAATACAGACACCTGTAAATTGAACAGAATAAGTAAAAAACAATTTTCTTTAATCAACTGTAAAAGTGCTTATTATTTTCCTTTTTATGTCAAGACACTCATTATTCCTCTATCCTTTGCTTCTTATTTAGTCAATCATTTATGGTGAAGTCCTTTTGAGACTGTATTGTGAGGACCCTTTTGGATTTTTCAAATATATTTTCCTCAGCATCCTTATTAAAGACAGGTGAGAATAATTACTCTTAGTCACAATTATGCTAAAAATTTTCTCTCTTCTTCATTTTTGTCTTTATTTTAGACTTACTAACTATGGCAAATGATACGGCCTTACATTTTGTCTCTTTTACAACTATCCTTTGCATATGTTGTTGTTCATTCTATTTTTAGAATTTTTATAACAGTTTACTTATTCATTCACTAGACATGTACAGTACTTATATCAACTTTATATTTATCAAATACAAAGACACAATAGAAATAACAGAATGCTAAATTTTGTCTATGCTTTTTCTGCCTTTATAAAGATGATTATATTTTTTCATCTTCAGACTGCTGATATGTTGGATTATATTGATTTTGCTTTGATTGTTGAGCAAGTGATACAACCCTGGACGGATCCAACCTGGTCATAGTGTACTGTGTTTGTCTTTTTTATTGATGATGGATCTGTTTTGCTAAACTTCTGCTTTTTTATTGATTTATAATGAAGTTTTCCTAAAATGTCTTTATAGGTTTGGATTTTTGGACAATGATTCTACAATTACTTGAGAGATGTCTTTCTTTTCTTTTTCAGGAAGACATGATACCACTTTGGTAATATTTCTTCCTTAAATGTTTGATATAATTTGCCCAGAAAACCACCTAGGGCTGCCATTGTATTAGTGATAGGCTGTAATTAAAAGTGAAATTTCTATAATGGAATTTTTTAGATTATTGCCTATTTAAAATTTGATCCATTTCATGTAAATTGTCAAAGTTATGTATACATAATTATTGTAGTAGCCCTTGTTATTTAATACCTTTGGGATCTGTCATGATATTTTTTTCTTTTATACTTGTTCAATTTGGTTAGAGTTGTATCAATTTTATTGTTTTTAATAAAATTTGGCTTCGCTAATTTCCTGTTACTTTTCCGACTCTGATTTCATTGTGCTGTGGTGTTAAACTTATTTTCTGTTTTCTACTTGCTTTGAATTTAAACTAGTCTGTTTCTTGTTGGTTTCTGTGAAGTGACTGGTCCTGAAAACGAGGTGCATCAGATGAAAAGAAAAGGAGAAGAGTGCCAAATTTACAGGATCAAGCGGCCACAGTCTCCAGGTCTGAAGACTGGATTGTAATTTTCTCTGGCTATTTATTAAAGTCTTTCCTTTACAAAAAGCAGAAGTGAAAAATGGGAGAGGTAAGGTACAGATGAGTGAGAACTTAATTTTCTAACTATCCCGGGGACCATCTTTAGCTCTGTCTGGCCTTCATGTTTACAGCCCTTAGGGACATTATCTTAGCAAAGCACCTCATGCTGTCCCAGCAGTATTCTACTGGGACTAAGGTCTTGCTTTCATTTTCTTTTGCACTATGCCTTAGCAAGGCTTTCTCCAGAAAAAACAATCATGTGGCCTAGCAGAGCTCAACGTCCCTGGAGTAACAAGAGTTAAGGTTAATTTTATGACATATCATTATTCACAGCTTCTCTTAATTTGAAAGGTGGAAACTGAAGTTACAGATCTAAGTGAGCTCTTTCTTCTTCACTAATACAAGGGTTTAATGTTATAGCATTCCCTATAATACTTTTAAATACATTTTGTATATGCATATATTATGTGCTCTACTTCATTCAGTTCAAAATATATTGTGACATTTTAGGGACTTTTCTTTGACTGATTTGTTATTTTAGAAACATGTATATTGGTTTACAAATAATTTCAGAGTTTTGCAATACATTCAATATGTTTTTTAATTTGTAATGACCTATGCAAGTTTTTTTAAATGGCTCAGATACTGTACACATGAATGTTTCTTGTTCACTGAAGAAAAATGTTTATAGATTCTTATTGACTAGTGTTTTGTTTTTGTTTTTCTTCGGCACCAGGGATTGAACTCACGACCTTGCACTTGCCGGGCAGGTGCTTAGACCGCTGAGCTAGATCCCCAGCCCTTGACTAATGTTTTATAAAAACCATTAATCAAATTAATTAATATTGTTTCAACTCTGATATATTATTCATTTATTTTCTGTGTTTTTAGTAATTATTGAGAAAACTTTGATGAAGTATTAAATATATTTGTACATTGTTTATTTTTTCTTTAGTTCCAATCATTTCTTGTTTCACATATTTTAAATGCCCTCGAGGAGCATTCATGAGTATTAGAATATTTTTCTTAGTAACTTACTCACCACCTTGTAGTAGTCATTTTAAGCTAAATAATGTTTATTCTAAAATATATTTTTTCTGATACTCATGTAGAATTTTCATTTTTATTTTGTTTTGGGTCAAAATTGTACATTTTTGTCCATTCTTTAATTTTACATATCAGTCCTTTTTGAAATTGAGAAATGATTCATTTACCATAAAATCTACCATATTAAAGGGTACAACTCAATATTTTTAGTATATTCTCAAGATTTTGCTGCCATCATCACTACCTAATTTTTGAACATATTTATCTCTTCACGTAAAATTTCCTGTGCACTAGCGGTCCTTCCACATACTCTTCCTTTTCAAACATGGCAATAACTAGTCTACTTTTGATTCCTATAAATTTGCCAGTACTGGACACTTTTTCTGTTTATTTTTTAAATTTTATTTTATAGAAAAAAAGCTATGTAGAATATGGCAGTTGGGCCATTTTCTTCCAATTTTCAAGTTTTAAAAGTTTGTTTTATATGTAATCTATTCCTTTTAATGATCATATATTATTCCCCTATGGATATAGAATGTACTTGAATTTTTAGTTAAAATCTGGCCTATTTACACTTTTTTGGTTTTTTGAACAATGGCTCTACAAACAGTCCAGTGAATTTCATGTGTGTAGAGTATTTTCAGGTCTCTTGAGCATGTACCTAAGAGTAGAAAATTGCATATGCTAGTTTTGTGTTTACATTACTGAAGGATAGTAACCTATTTTCTGAATCAGTTGCATATTTTCTTCTCACATCAGCAATGAGCAGAAGCAAAATGATATCTCATCATGGTTTTCTTTTGCATTTCTGAAATGCTTAATGATGCTTAGCACACTCTTGCTTGTACTTTTTACCATTTATGCATCATTGGAGAAATATCTATTTTCAGCCCTTTTTAAAATTAAATTGTCTTTTTATTGTTAAATTTTAATTTCTTTGTATGAGCTGTGAATATAAATTTACAAATATTTTTTCCTATTGTGTTAGTTAAGTAAAATCCTTTGGATAACAAAAGACTCTACAGTGGATGTTCAATTAATCTATGTTTTGATTGCTTATGATACAAGTGTTAGATCTAAGATTACCTTATTCAGAGTCACAAAAATGTTCATTTATGTTTTCTTAAAAGAATTTTATAATATGTAGCCTTAAATTTAGAACTTTGATCCAGTTATTACTTACATAATAGAAATATTTTATTCTTTTACATGTGGATGTTCAATTATTCCAGCACTATATGTTGAAGAAGCTGTTCCTTTCCCAATGTAGTGTTGGTGTACTTATTGAAATTCAGTTTGCTACAGATGTATAAGTTTATTTCTAGACTTTATGTGTTATTCTATTGTCTAATATGTCTATCTTTATGACAATAAAACATAATTTAAGGTTTTATAGTTTTGCAGGGAGTATGAATTATTTAACTATGCGTCCCTAAGCTGGTTAATTTTCAAGATTTCTGACTGTTATAATATGCTTCTTATGTGTGAAATTTAGAACTAACCTGTAAGTTTCTATATCAAAAATCTAGCTAACATTTTTTTTCTGTATGGGATTTAACTAAGGATCTTACACTGAGCTACATCTCTAACCACCATCTTCTTCCTTTATGTTGTTGTGGTT
>RJWT010052941.1:0-10494 GCA_004365215.1 Cuniculus paca | reverse complement strand
ATGTGATAATAACAGAAAGACTCAATGGATTTTCATTCCCAGAAGATTTAACTGGAAAAGACACTATTCTCATTCTCTCTCTCTCTCTCTCTCTCTCTCTCTCTCACACACACACACACACACACACACACACACACACACACACACACAGAGCCAGGCCAGCTGACCAGGGAATGTTATAGGGGAGAAAAAGACTGTATTTCCTTAGCTTTCTCAAGGTTCACTGCTAAGACCCTTATAGCAAAGGATAGATTTACAAGAGATAGAGCATGAAAAATTCATTTAAGTTTTATATGACATGGAAGCCCTCAGAAGTGAAGACCTAAAGACCCGAGGGGAAGTCTGTCTATTTCTATGCCTAGGTTTGATGAAGAACAAACTGTTGTGGAGAAGCAGGATTGGACAGAGTCAGTGTGGCCCAACGCCAAGAAACTGGGGGTAAACTCCCCAGGGCTGTTTGAGCAGATTGTTCAGCTTCCATGAGAGGTAATACTCCTCTAGAACAGGGGTCTCATGACCTATTTCCAGGGAAAGTAGACCAGGGAATTCCTTTATGACAGTGCTTCAGAGGAGAAAAAGGCAAGAGAAGGTCAGGGTAACCCTGCTTCTGCAGTTTTTAAAATTGTAACAGAAATTAGTGAGACCAGAGTTAAGATTCTGTTAGGTAGTAAAGACAGTGGCCCCAAGTGGAGCCTGTAGAGTCACCACCCTCCAGAGACCTTATAAAAACACCTTCCAGGTGTCCTGTGGCTGTCTGGGACCTCCCCAGAATATGAACAGGTAGCCACTGCTTTAAGGGAACATGGGGCCTGCATGGACACTATGTGAGAACTGCATAGACTGAACCCTAAACATATCTATTTTCCCATAGATTAGAGATTATATTTGCTTACACAGCAGCCCAGGCTCCTTTCTAACCCCTTAAAAATTCCTGGACAAAGAGCCTTCTTGGGTATTTTATTCAAAATTCCCAGCTTGTAGGGTCCCAGCTATCAGGAGCTTTACTTCCTTGCTTTTATATCTTTTACTTTTTAGCCTTTAGATAAATTTGCTTACACTCTACCTCCTCCATCCCTGGTCTCCTTCTTCATTACCAGAGGACACGACTCTAGTGTTCCACTAACAATATTTTGGGGTGTCACACTCTGAGCCCTTGCAAGACTTTCCTCCTGTCTCCTGCTACCCTCTCTCTAATTTACATGGACATGTGCCCTCTCTATGCTCAGCCATGTCTCAGCCTTTAAAACAATTGCAACTCTCCTACTAACCTGTTTTGTAACTCAGTTTCATTGATTGTGTTTTTTTCTCCTTAAAATAAAATAATAAATAAATCTTGAAAGGAGCATAGAACTTGATTTCTCTTCACAATAAACATAGATATAAAGACTTAGTCAAGTAACCCTAAATAAGACAAGTAACCCTAATCATGGCCTCCAAAAAGGCATTAATGTATTAATGGAGCTACAAAAATGCATAGGAAGGATTGGACTCAACCTGCATGCTGTGAATAATTCTATGAAATGTTAAGTGAAAGCTTAGTATTCTCCTCTTCCTTTTTCCCATCCAGTTGTTAGGATCTAAAGGACCTGGTTCTGTCCACAAGCTTCTATTTCCCAAGCAGGGAATGATGATGACACAGGGCAACATTTGGGGCAGGACAGGTGCAGGGAAGAAGCAAAATGAGACTCACAGGTGACCACCTTAACATTGAGAAGGTATATTTCTTCTCTCAGCTGTTTATTTCTTTCCAGATTGACAGCATCAAAATGGTATTTTTAGGGCCAAGGGATTTAGCTCAGTGGCACAAGCGCTTGCCTGGCAAGTGTGAGGTCCTGAGTTCAATCCCCAGTCCAAAAAAACAAACAAAAAAATGGTATTCTCATTTGTTTGTTGTTTGATTTTACATGCCCAGAGTCACAATACTGCTGTGTAAGAGAATTTTACTCATTCCAAATTCTTTCACCAAAATTCACTCAACAAATATTTCAGAGTGTCCAGTTGCTATCAGGCAGTTTTTGTAGGTGATAAGGACAGAGCAGAAACAAACAAACAAATGAATATACGAACACCCCCGTTGTGAGCCAGGCATAGTTTTTCACACCTGCAAATCCAGCACTCTGGGAGACTGAGGCTGGGAGACAGTCATGTTTGAGCCCTTCATTGGCAATTTAATAACTTAGTCTCCAAATTAAATAAATAAATAAAAAGTCCTGAAAATGTAATTCAGTGTGAAGGACCTGGGTTCAACCCCCAATATGGTGGGGTTGGTTGCTGTTAAGACAGGGGAGGGAGGTGTCTCTTCTAGAACCCAACCCTAACTCTCTCCTGAGCCCACTTCTGTTATTCCTGCCCTCATTTATCTCCAGTGTAGGAATGGATTATATCTACTTTAGCTACCAACAATTCACTAAGACCAATGAGCCAAATATATCCTGCTGCCTATTTTTATAAATAAAACTTTATTGACACCCAGGCACATTCATTCATCTGCAAGCTGTTCATGGCTGCTTTTTCACTACAATAGCAGACTTGAGTAGTAGTGATAGAAACCATAGGGTCTGCAAAACCTAAAATATTTAATATCTAATATTTTAAGAAAAAAATACTAACTTTTAGTTTACAGACCTCACCAGGCCTACAACTTCCTTTAGCTCCTCTCAGCAAATCTGAAAAAGTATTACGCCTTCAGCTTTCAAAAACATTTCTTGTAGGGCCAGGGATCTAGCTCAGTGGCCCAAGTGCCTGCCTGGCAAGCTCAAGGTTGTGAGTTCAATCCCTGGTGCTGCAAAACAAACAAACAAACAAACAAACAAACAAAAAAACATTTCTTGCTAAGGGTGGTGGTATACAGGTAATCCCAGACACTCAGGAGGGTGAGGTAGGAGGACCACAAAATCAAAACCAGCCTGGGCAAGACCTTATCTGAAAATAAAAAAATAAAAAGAGGTGAAAAGATGAGTGTGGTGTCACACACCTGTAATCCCAGCACTAGGGAGGCTGAGGCAGGGGGAACATGAGTTTGAGGCCATCAGGGATTTACAGCACAATCCTGTCATAATAAAAAGGGGTGTTACAGTTTGTATATAGATGGCCCCCCCAAGCCTCATGTAGTCACTAAAGTGGCTGAAACTAGTGTTTGTGGTTGACTCCTTGTCTAGTGCTGGGATTGGTGGTATAAGTTCTGCACCTGCCCAGGGGTAGAGCCGACATACTATGTAAGGTTAAAACAGGCACATTTTTCCCTCTTTGGCGTGGTTTGCTCTTGCCACTTGCAGCCACCATAAACTGCAGTGCCTCAGCCACGCTACCCTGCCTTGGATCCAGCTAAACATAGACTAAAAGCCCCAAAACTATAAAAAATAAACCTCTCCTTCCTTCACTTTGGGCATCAGGTATTTTGTCTCAACAACGAGAGAAAAAATAACCAAGACAAGGGGGGAGGATATAGCTCAGAGTGACCTTGGGTTTGACCTCTAGTACTGAAAAAAAGACTTTATTAAATGTCTGCAGAAAACAAAATGAAAATTAATTCAAAGAATACAATAAGCTTACAAACATTGAACACTAGACTTTGGCTTCTGACCCTGTGACAGCTGATGCAGCACAACTTGCTTTCCATGTCTTTAGTGTCTATCTTCTAATCCAGCACCAAGGAAAACAGAGCTTCAAAATCCTCACTGCCTCTTCTGGCCTAATTCTGTGTGGCACTCTCTATTTTATGGCCCAACATTTATGAACAATCTTGCAACCTTCTACTTAAAACCGCAACAGAGCCCCACACCCTCCGCAGATGGAAGAATTTACCTGCAAGTGGCATTTGCCCCCAGCCAAGCCCACAACCATGAATTCTACACTCTGGCTGCAACCACTCACCAACTCCAAGCCCACTCTGTGTTTTATTTCCCCTGGAGAACAGTCATTAAAGGCACTGACCAACCAAAGAACCCAATCACCCCAAGAAAAAGGGTAAGCCTGGAGAGTTGGCAGTTCCTGGGAGAAATGATGGACCTGGCCAGCAGCTCTATCCCCAAGAAAAACTTATCGATATTGTAAACTATGTAGCCAGCATGGTATTTTATTCCATAAGTAACTCCTTAAAGGCAGGTTATAGTTGGAAAAGAAAATCAGTGGAGTTATCATATTGCCAGAGAGTACTTAAGCAGGCTCCGTTTTGGAAAGGAATTATATAAGACTGAGCCACAGAACAATTCCACTTCAGGGTTTCCAGTGTTACCTTCCCACAGTGACCAGGTGCAAGACAGCCATAGGAGACAGCTACAGAGAGGGTGCAGGCTACATATAGACCTCCTGAGAACTTTAACCTCAGGTTAGGAAGGACATAGGCTCTATCCTTTATGGTGAGAAACCAGGCCCAGCAAGTATGACTTTCAGAGATAGCTGGATCTGAAAGTGCTGGTACCACATCCCACAATCTACCTAAACCCCCAGACTGATACCTGCACCCAGCAAAGGCTAGTGGTTTGATTGCTTTTCCCATGTACAACTGTAAGCAATGACATGCCTTGGCTTGAACAATTGCTATGGGCTGGAGTATAAAGCTAAATGAAGAAAATCATGGCCTGCTGGATTCCAAGTGTCCAGACCCTGGAAAATAACTACTCATTCAAAAAGACTGAAGATTTTCTTTTTACTCAATTTTTTCTTTTTCCATCGCTGTTTTGTTTTTTTTTGGGGGGGGGAGGGGTTGAGAAGCCTTTAATTTTTATTTTTCTTTCTTTTATCTTGTCCTTTTAATTCTTTTTTCTTATTTTCTTTTTTACTTTTATTTTGTTCTGGGCTTTTTTCTGGTTTGCTCTTTTCTATTACTTTTATCTAATATTATTAATTTTCTTTTACTCCTCAATAGGATCCTTTAATCTCAATTTTCTCTCTTCCTTCTCATCTTCTATTGATTAATCTTCAAATTCTTTTTTTCATTCACCGGTTCCCCATCCCCTAGTATAACCACTAGTATAACCATTAAATTGTATGAATGTTTAGGTAGTTAACTCTATGCTATTGCTGTTAAATACTATTCTACTGTTAGTGGATATATAGTTGTTGCATTTAGTAGATATTTACTATAGGTCAATATTTTGTCTTAATAGTTATATTGTAATTATTGATCTCTTTTCTATAGCTAGGGTGATACAATACTCATCCTAAGGGTATGTCAGTATGTATTTTGTCTTTACTGCTATAGCTGTTGCTGATTATATTGTTATTGCCAAGGTAGCATAGTTGCTGCCATTTAATCGTTTTCTTCTGTATGCCAATACCTGGACTGACTTCATGTCATTAAACACTACTGCCAATTTCCAGAGAGCCGAGTGCTGGGGAAAACACACTACAGCTTTCCCTCCCAAATAAATGGAGGTGGTTCGATCTTGGGACAGAAGCAAAGACTTACAGTTAACCATGCCCAAAGTGTATCACTGAAAAACAGAAACTAACTAAAGAAGTCTTCACACTAGCAACAAAGTTTTCCACTATAATCAATCCATGAACCTCACCACAAAACAAACAAAGACAAGGCAACAAAATACCTCTAAAAACACTTGACTCCCCAGAAGCTGATCCATTGGGTGTCTTGGGGAGGAAAACAAAAACCACACAGCATAATTATTTGAAGGGATAAGAGGAGATTAAAAAGAAATCAATAAGGTGCTTGGTGAGCTCAAAGAACATAAAAGTAAATGGATAATAGATATAATAAATGAAACAATCAGAGAGTTTACAGAAAACACCAATAAAAAGCTAGCAGAGCTAAACAAAATGATATGCAACATGAATGGCCTGTTTAGCCAAGAATTACTGTGTATGAAAAGACATCAAACAGAAATTCAGGAGATAAAGAATTCTATTGAAAATACGGGCAATCGAAGTGGTCAGTGTGAGAACAGAAGTCAGAAGTAAAAGACAGGGCTGCTGCTGGAGACGAGTTATTTAGAGATACCTAAAACAACAAAAGAACATAAAAACTGAATCCAACAGCTATTAGATATTAATGAAAGTTTAGCTAAGATTAATTAGAATTAGTGAAAAATCAGAAGAGAGCACAAATGGTATAAAAATATTTACAGATATAACTGAAGAAAACTTTCTTACTATTGGGAAAGAATTTAATATACAAATAAGTGAGGAATATAGAACCTTAAGTATCCACAATCAGAAAAGAAACTCAGCATGACATGAGGTTCAACATGAGGACTCAATTTTAAAAATTGTTAGAGATAAGTAACAAATCCCTTATAAATTCATTAGAATTACAGGAGACTTCTCAACACAAGTCTTAAAGACCAGGAGAGCTTGATGTGTTTCAAGTTCTAAAAGAAATAATTTCCAACCCAGACTGATATATCCTGCCAAACTATCTTTCAAAACTGATGGCAAAGTAAGGTATTTTCATGACAAAGAGCACCTTAAGAAATTCACGACCACCAAACCAGCACTCCAAAAAAATACTCAAAGATATCCTAGAAAGAGGCAATGAAGCTAACAAAGCCACAAAACAAATACACCAGGCAGGGTGAGCAGTTAAGAAGAAGGGAGAAGAAAGGAAATCAGCAACAGGAAAATAATGCAATGACAGGAATAAGTCAGTGTCATTCAGCAATAACTCTCAATGTAAATGCCCTCAATTCCCCAATCAAAGGACATAGATTGGGCAGAATGGATCAAGAAACAAAATTCAATATGCTGTGTATAAGAAACATATTTAACCCAAAAAGAAATTCATAGACTGAAAATCAAAGGATAGAAAACAATATTCCGTTAAACAGAACCCCGAAAACATCAGAGTAGCTATCCAATATTCAGACAAAGTCAAAATTCATGAGAAAAGGCAAAGAAGGTCACTACATATTGGTTAAGAGAATGATTGAACAGGAAGAGATTTCAACTATGAAGACATATACACCGAACAATAGCTTCATGATACTTCATAAAACCAACACTACTGTATGTAAAAGATCAGATAAACATCAACATAATTTATGTAGGGGACTTCAACATCCCACTGTCACAAAGAGACACATCAACCAGACAAAAAATTAACAAGGAAATATCAAAGTTGAACCAAATCTTCAAACAAATGGACTTAATAGATATCTACAGAGTAGTCTATCCAACAACAACAGAATATACATTGTTCTCAGCAATATCTGGAACTTCACCCCAAATAGACCACATACTAGCCAGTAAAGCATGCATAAATAAATCCAAAAAAACCAAAAATTATCCCATGTATATTATCAGATCATGAAAAATAGACAATAGGGAATAGGAGACTGATCTACCACAAAAAGGAAGAAGACCAAGAGATGGAGTGAAGGGGTAGGCAGAGAGGGGAAGGGAATTTAAAAACAACTGAGATGTATTATGTACATGTACCAATTTCCCATGAGGAATGTTATCATTATGTACTGCGTATAAGTACTAATAAAACATTTTTTAAAGGGAAAAAAAACAGAGTCCTTTAACTGCCCATTCATTTAACTGCCCATTTTCATAGCTCCCCAGAACTCTTTGGGGTTGGGGGCACTGACACTTGAATTTAGGGCCTGTCCATTGAGCTATATCCTGACTCCTTTTTAATCTTTTATTTTAATTTTATTTTTTCCATTATGTATCTTTGATTTTGATTTTTTTTTTGTATTTTGTGTTATTCTCAAACATATGTAGAAATAGTGCAGTCGATCCTAATCAAAACCAACAGCATTCCTCACAGAACTAGAGAAAATAATCCTAAAATTCATTTGGAACAAAAAGAGATCCAGAATAACAAAAGCAATCCTGACTAACAAGAGCAAAGCAAGAGGCATCACCATTCTAAAAATCAAGTTGTGATACAAAGCCACAGTGATAAAAACTGTGTGGTACTGGCACAAAAACAGACCCGAGGGTCAATGGAACAGGGAGGATGGAGAAACAACCCCAGGCACATTAAGCTACTTGATCTTTAACAACAGGGCCAAAAAAAAAAAACACTAGAGGAAAGATAGCCTCTTTAGTAAATGGTGTCAGGAAAGCTGGCTATTCACACGTAGAAGATTGACTCTAGACCCATATTTCTCACCATGTACTCACCTAAAGTCAAAGCAAATTAAAGATCTAAATGTTAGAAACATTCACTTTGCTGAAAGGTGAAATAGGTAAAACTCTTGGAGGCATAGGCAAAGGCAAGGACTTTCTGAACAGAACCGCAGTGGCACAAGAAATAACATCAAGAATCAACAAATGGGATCATATCAAATTAAAAAGTTCTGCACAGCAAGGAAATAACCAACAGAGCAGAGACAACCAACTTACAGACCAAGAAAAAATTTGTTTCAGTTATTTGTCATGCAGAGGACTACTATCTAAATATATAAAGAACTCAAAAATATTAGACCCCACAAAATAAAAGACCAAGTAAAAAGTGGGCAGTTAAATGAACACAGACTTCTCAGAAGAAATACAAATGACCAATAAATGCATGAAAAAATGTTCAACCTCTCTGGCCATTCAAGAAATGCAAATTAAAACAACACTGAGATTTCTTCTTACTCCTCCAGAAAGAATGGCCGTTATTACAAAATCAAGTAACAGATGCAGGTGAGGCTGCAGGTTAAAAGACACCCTTCTGATATAGGAGATAGAGTGTGGCAGAGCTGGCTGCAGAAATAAGCAAGACCTGTAAATTACGAGACTCCAGGGTGGGGTCACATAACTCTCAGGAACTTCTCTCAAGCTTGCAAGATCTGGAAGGTATAAAAGAGGCAGGACATGGTGAAGGGCTGCTAGCCTGACCTCCCACGATAGCCTATCTGGGAAACCCAGGATGTACTTTTGTTGTTACTTTTTATCCTGTTCTCTCTCTCTGTTTGACCTATGTTTCCTATGCAGAGCTAGTTCTTCCCTTATTCCTTCACTCTTTATTTTTAAATAAACTTTTGGCACCATTCTTAGCTTGTCTTGTCCAATTCCTTATTCAAGACAAGAAGGACCTGGAATATTTTTGTCTGGTGAGCCATTTTCAAAGTAACTGCCTGACAATCCTTCTACATTGTTGGTAGGAGTGTAAACCAGCACAACCATTATGGAAGTTAGTATAGAGATTCCTCAAAAAACAGAAGCTAGAAATTCCATTTGACCCAGCTATTTCTCCCTTGAAAGTGTTAAAGACATCATGTTAAGCTGATATGTACATACCCATGTTTATGGCAGCATGATTCATAATAGGCTAAATTTTGGAAGTGACTTGTAAATCCATCAACAGACGTATGGATTAAAAATCCATCAACAGACGAATGGATTGGTCTTTTATTTTGTGGGGGCTAATATTTTTGTGGGGGCTAATATTTTAACAGAATATTACTCTGCCATAATGAATGATAAACTTGAGTCATTTGCAGAAAAATATATGCATTTTGAGACCATAATATAAAGTAAAATAAATCAAATACACAACCTTAAATATCATATGATTTCTCTTATATGAGAAAATCAAAGTATAAATAAAAAGCAATATAAAAGATAGATTAAAAAATTTAAAAAGAGATGGAGGTGGGAAAAAAATATAGCCAGGAGGGAATGGAGGGCAATGGAACATAAAAAGAATTAAGATGTGTTATGTACATGTACAAACTCGTGATGAATGTAGTAATTATGTACTGCAAATGTACTAATTAAAAAATACTAAAAACAAAAAACAGGGACCCTTTTCAGCCTGCATGGTGTATATAGAATATTTTGGAAGGAAGGGGATAGATCCTGTGGCTTTCTGTCCTTTTTTTCTCTATTCCTGCTTTCCGGCTGTACAGCTTTTAATATTGCCATAGTAACCAACAGTTATAGACCACAGATTTTGACCTACTTAGACCCTTTGTCACAGGAACTTGGGAGCTGAAGAATCTCACATCTCCTGCTCATGCTCCAGGAATTGGCAGCAAATCTCCCCCACCCCAGGCATCGTCCACTCATGCTTTTCCTTGGGAAGTTTCCTGTGTTGATGGAGACTCTCATGCCTTCTCCTCCATTCCATGGCCTCCCCCTCCCCCAAAACCACTCTTCTTGCAGAGAGGACCACAGTTCTGATAGCAGATACACCCTGAGCCTCTCTGCGGGTGACCGCCCTTGGGAAGATGCTCTCCACTCAAGGACGCGATCCCTCCTGAAGACAGGACTTCAGTGTGCATTTCTCAGACAACCTCATCCCTCCTATCCAAGGGCCAGGGGGACTGAAAATATAAAGAAAGGTAGAATTCGACAAAATGCAATTCAGGATGACCTACAGCAGATTCACGATCAAGGCATCAATGAGGCCTGGGGTGATGACGATGCCTCTGAAGACTCCAGAGCTCTGAAAATCTAAGCGGAGTCAAGGGGTTGCCCAACAGGTGCCCCCAAAACCAAACAAAACCAACTGAGGGCAAACTGGGTGACAGAGTGAAACTGCTTAAGACACTTCCAAGTATTCACAAGGATGATGTACAAACAAACACAAAAGAATGA
>RJWT010052940.1:0-10493 GCA_004365215.1 Cuniculus paca | reverse complement strand
ACACATTCATCTAGTCTGTTTTAAACTATTTGGTCCTAATTTAAAACTGGAATGGCCACTCTCCTAGAGATGACAAGGATATTATATCAACCTCAAAACTGAAATATTTAAGCAATATTTCAGTTTTACAAGGTTCATGCTTTATATGTCAATAAGTATTATAGACACCACACAGAAAAATAATAGAACACCCCAGATTCTACTGTATAGAATCCAAGGATTTGAAAGCAGATTTAATATCATTAGTGGCTAAAAACTCAGTATAGACAGCTTCAGTAGTTTGCAATTATAATTTTGATACTTTTCTTGGATTTAATACCATAAATCACCTCAATATATGGGAACTTGTTCAAATAAGCTTTTAAATATTTCTTGTAAGGCACAATTCCCTACTAATAGGGAGATGACCATAAATCATTCCTTCTTGTATGACAGTTGCCTGCTCTTTCATCTCTGGTCCTTTCCTTCTTCTCATTCATTCCGATCTCGCCTGCCCTGAAGGTGCTTGCCTACCCAGGACTTTCTCTGAGAATAGCACAGCAGCACCACAGGGGCATGGGAGAGGGCTTGGGTAAGAAACACGAAGTACTGTGGCATCCGGAAGGTGAACTGACTTGCTTCTAAAGTTTTCTGGGTTCTTACGGCTTGTGCAGTTCAGTTAGGTAGATAGATAGATGATAGATAGATAGATAGATAGATAGATAGATAGACAGACAGATAGATTATAATTTCAAGAACAGTGGAAACAATAAGATTAAAATTTTTTATTAAAAATACATCTATTGTTAAATGTAAGAAATGAATTCAATGTTCGTTAGATTTTCGTTTCTGAAAAAACAACTCGTTTTGCAACAGGAAGGAAGACATTTGTTCAGTATTAATTGGTTAGGACCTGCTATATACCAGTGGATCAATTTACCCATCAGATTTGCAAGCTCAATATAATTTCTGTTGGCTAATTAGCTGATCACTGGATGATTTATGGGCACACTTCTGAAAAACAGCTGGACATATCTTTGGTTTTCTTTTCTTTTTTGAAAGTCAATATTTATTGTTTGAGGATTGTTTATTCCTTATTTTTCAATGACATCAGTTTTCTTCCCCAGTGGCTTTTTTTACATTTTTCTCTTAGGTGAATGTTTTTAAAGTAATCTCCCCACTTTCTGGAGCTTCTTGTTCCTCCCTTAGTATTGTGTTTGCTTTAATCTGGTGGAAACGGTGGGAACAATGAGAGGTCTGAGGCTACTCTTCTCATTGTGAGGTTGGAAGAAAAAAACTTTGCTAAGAAAATAGCTTGTTCTAACAGCTGCTGACACTTGCTCCAGGAGCATGCAGGTTGGCATGTCACCTTGTCTATGGTGCCCTCCTTCCCACTGGGTTCCAATTAGTTCAAAGTACATTTTTTGTAACTGTGTTTATAAGGCCATAGGAACAGGATGTTAGCTCTCTGCCAGCAGCAACAATGTTTAAATACTGATGTGGCCAAAACGAACTGGTTGCTACCCCCAGAAAAAAAGACTTCCTTGCATGAGTTCTGCATAATAACATATTCATAGTGCTGTCATAATTTCTCTCATTATTGCTTCATGCATGCTTACATTACAATTTCAAAAAAAAGTATGTTGAGAAATTCACCAATGTCTTCATTTTTCATGCACCAGTTCTTTCAAATCCTTTTCTATTAAGTGAGTCTTTTGAATCCTGAAGTTTTGCATTTTGCTATGGTGAAAATGGACAAGTCTTTCCAAGTTGCTTGTTCAAGCAGCCTTCCTCCCCTTCTCTGACTTCTCCAATAAAATTCTCCCGGGGTAGAGAAAACTTGAAAGGGATGCTATGCCTCAGTCGTGGCACATCAGTCTCAATTCCTGGGAGGAATATCAAGGCAATTGGGTACCCAATGAGAGCACAGCTTTAGGTAGACTTTTTAAACAGGTGGCGAAACCTGATGCTTTAATTCAGTTTCAAATGCTTAATTTTGTGTACTTACTTTGTTGAAAATTATCAGACGTTTATATTTTAATATTACTTATGGCCCTGTGAGGATTATCTCCTAGGAGTATTAAGCTAGGTAACTAATTTAATCTAACTCTGCCCGTGTTAAAAACAAACAAACAAATGAACAAATCCAAGGATTGTCTTGTAAACTTTAATGTAGCAAAAAGAACACTGGACAGCCAATCATGAAATCCCTAGAATCCCTTAGCATTTATACTGAATCTTACATCCCTATCTGTTAACACAGGAACATGAATGACTTCACATAATTTAACTCTAATTCCTGTGGCCACATATATGTTACAAGAACCAGATGAGAGAATTTTAAGTGCATGCAGCTTAATTTTTACTCCTTTAAAGGAAATGGTGTTAATTCTTCCTGTTATGAGCTTTCTGGGCATGTGGTTTATTATTATTAGTATGAGCATGATATAAAATTGTTTTTATGAATTTCTTTTAGATCACTTTCTATTAGCACATGTTTGCAGTGTATAATGTTTGCATTCTTTGTGTGAACCTGGTACATGTACATAACATATCTTTGCTCTTCTTTTTCATCCCCTTCCCTCCTATTCCTCCTCTCTTCCTCCTCCTTGAATCTCTTGATCCCCTTACCCTTTAAGAAAGATCTGTCAATCTATTTCCGCTTATCGATCACTTGAACACTCAATCACTGAACCACGTGATGCTTGTTTATGTGTTAAGTTTATTTCACTTAACATAACAGTCTCACATTATAACCATTTTTCTATAAACAACTCAATTTTATCTTTCTTTATGGCAGAGTGGTACTCCACTACTCTATAAATATCACATTTTCTTTATATATTAGTGTGTTGATAGACATATAGGCCACTTAGCTATTAATAATTATGGTACTATAAAGATAAGTGTGCATGTGTCCCTGTGATATTATGTCTTAATGCCTTTTTAAAAATTTATTCCTAGCACTGGCGAAAATAAATATGGCAGATACTTCACAAAATCATGACATTAATACAACATGCTTGTCACAATTTATTGTATGGGATATTCTCTCTGTTTTCTTTTCAAGCATTCTAACAATCCAATGAAAATACTGACTGCTATCTAAAATTATTTATACAAGTTTATTTTTGAGGTAAATGTAAGAGAGATACTTGCTTCCCTCCCCATCAAAACAATACATTTAGCCTCTTCATTGGATTTAGTTTTCCCTAAATTTGAAAAGTAATCTTTGATTACATGGTTAGGTACAGGGCTTGAAAGTTAAATTTGGGATCTCCTACTCAAAATGAGCAGGAAATCAGAGTTACTCTTCCATTTACTTGAGAAGAAAGGTAAAAGACAAGTATTAAAAAGGATAATTTTTCCTCACAAATTCTCCACTTTGAAGTATCCTGCATGTCTTTGTCAGGGCCATTTAAAATAGAAGTGATTATAATAGTGTTCCCTAAATTTAATTCCATGCCTATTTCCTGTCTGGGTTAGAGTTAACCATAGTCTCAGAGTGACCTAGACAAAGCTCTGATGTAGATCACTTTTTGTGTCTTCTTTTTCTTCTCCTATGAGCAATCCTCTATGTCCATTTACTCTGCACCAAAATCTTGGTGCTCCCACACTGTTCCCAAAATAACAAGCCCTCTCCTCTGATTCACAGCTGTTAATAACTGAAGCTCTAATTTGCATTTATTCATTGCTAAGTTTCAATTTGTAACAAAGTGTTAGTGAATCAATAGCTAGTGTGTTCAGCTTTGAGACAAGACAACTTTCTTAACAGTCCCTCTCAGAATTTGAAACATTTGTGAGAAGAACTAAGAAGGATTTGGGCCTGATGTTTTTCAGAAAATCCATTTATCTGTGAATTTATTTTTCAAGTGCATTGCAATCAAGCATCTGAGATTTAGCATCCCCAATAGAACAACAGTCTACGATCAACCCACAATGCAAGTAGCTAACACTGGAAGGGGAGAGAGAGAAGAGATTTTGAAGTGAATGAAGGCAACCATAGAGTTTAGAAAAGTGGAAAAACCAGCACAATGAAAACCATCACAAAAATTTTGAGAGACAAATAAGATCTCTCTCTCTCTCTCTCTGCCTGTTCCCAATCCTCCTCTCTTTTCTTCTCCCAGTATCTTTCCATATAGATATATAAATTTCATTCACTTCTTTTAATGAAAAGAATATGTGACATTCTGGCCTTAAAATGTCTTTGGAAATGTGTCTGACTACACAAGCAGGTAGGAAAATCCTTCCACATTTGTTCATTGGATTATTATATTTATAAGTCTTTAAGAAATAATTATAATTTCTTCCAGTTAAATGCCTTATAGACATTTCTCAAGTCTTATGAAAACTGAGATAAAAAGAAATACACAAATTAAGGGAAAAAGTTTGAAGGAACTCTTTTTATATTAGAATATCATTGTTCCACTCTGTAAATATCAAGAACCGTTTATATTCATGATCTACCCAGAATTACCCATACTCCTTAGGCAATGACATTTTAAAGAGGGTTTGCTGAAAATAAAAGACCTTTTCTGTAATAATTTATACTAGAACTGCATCATTTCAAACAGTTGCCATCTGGAATGGTATATCGTTTTATCATTACTGCTAGTGCTGGCTCAAGTAGAAGACCCAGCTTGAGCTTTCATTGCCTAGCATTCCTAGTTAACATAAGAGCACAGGTTATTTGCAATAGAAAAACTTCCCATTATCACCTAGTCCAATTGCTCAGTTTATCAAGGCAGACGAAAATCACTCTTGTCACATGGCTTGCTCAGTGCTGTGACAGCTGCTCCCAATCTACACCTCCTATCCATGGTCGCAAATTTATTTGTTTTGATTCAATTTTTTACAGTACCATGTTATTTTCACAGAAAAATTAATGTAGATAATTTCTTATATGAAATATTAATTTCTGCAGATAGACCTGGTGATATCAAATTTGTATTTGAGTAATATATTTCCCAAATGTATTTGAATGTTTTGCTAATTATTGACTCTTAATCTCTAGATAAACAGAGCAATGGTCATGTTACAAAGTTAAAGCTCCCGATTTTGAAGTGATCCTCAAAAGCAATTGGTTGAAGGAAAGAATTTATGTTGTTCACAATTCATATTTTGGTCAGTGGTCAAGCTAGCTAGCTTTTTGTTTTCCAAGGCCCTACTCTATGATAGCCACACCTGTGATGGTACATACAGGCAGTCAAACAGATGGCTGAGCAGATATATTAGACAAACGTGTTGACTAGATGATATGCTCATAGAAGTGTGTAGAAGGACAGAATATTCATATGTGCACAGTTTTATAATATATATCCATTACCTTTATGAAATTTTAACAATGTGGAAAATGACAGGGTTTTATACTAAGGATTATCATCAGTTTGTAAGTATGTCTGTCTCTAAAAGATCATAGAAAATAATCTTTTTAGTTCAGAGTACTAGACTCCTACAAGCCAATTAGGTGATTTCTAACAAAGATGAAATGTTTTAAAGTTTTCTATTTTTATTAGTACATGCTTGCAATATATAAGATTTACATTCACGGTGTGGAGTGGGAACTTAAACACATCTTAATTCTTGCTTTCATCCTCTTTCCCCTCTTCCTCCCCCATCTCTTGATACCCTTACCCTCTGAGAAAGATCTACCTCCTTGTTTTCTATTATCTACCTTTTGTTTTAATCTTTAAATTATTTATCTTTTGTTTTTCATATATGAGAAATCATGTGATATTTAAGCTTTTTTCCAATTTTTTTCACTCAGTATTATTTTCTCAAGGGACATCCATTTTCTGTTTGTGTGTCAATAGATGAATGGATGAAAAACGTGGTATTTATACACAGTGAAGCACTAGTCTTCCAAAAAGATGATGGTTTTGGATGGTAAAGTCAGATGCTGACCACCACTGGTTGACAGAGGAAATAGTTACAGTCATGTGTAAGATTTTGCATACCCATATCTTTCTGCTACTTGAAGAATTTAGAGCATTCAGTTTTCTAAACAGACTCAAAACTCATTAATTCATAAATTTTTGACAAACAGTTGTACAATGTACTATTAACTAAAACATAGTCTCTTTTTAGTTACATTACAAGCTTCTTGAAGGCTTGTATAATTCTGATTTATATTATGTGGATATTTATTTGACAAATATTTGTTGAATGGCTATACTTTGCCAGACACTATGCATCATATTAAGAATAGTAGAGTTGGGCCGGGGATTTAGTTCAGTGGCATAAGCTTCTGCTGGCAAGCGAGAGGTCATGAGTTCGATCCCCAGTACCAAAAAAATAAAGAATAGTAGAGTTAAAAAAAAAAAGGAAGATCTTTGCTCACAAGTTTTCCTTCAACTGAGAAAAAGCAGCATCAATCTTATGAACAAAAAATGAAATAATTTTATATTGTAATGATTATAAGATGAAATTATTATATAATAAAGTAAGTTGCAGTGAGCCCACTCAGCAGCATGAGAAAGTGGTTCTGAGAAGGTGACATTTGATGCAGGATCTGCATAACAAGGAGAATCCCCGTCTTGCTATGGATCTTCTTTTTGACAAGCAGATACCAAAATGTTGCTTCTATTTAGGAGGTCATTTTAACCATATATCTGTTCTTAGATCCCCATGGCCACAAAGACTTTTCTAAAAATAAAAATAAAGCAGAGTTTACTGGATTAGAAAATTAGATGTTTCTCATACCCAGACTTTCTGATGAGAAACTATTTTCAAATCAAGAAATGACATTTGGAAAAAGGGTGAAATATAGATTGAACCTCTAAGAATCTCTGTTAGTTACCAGAAATAGTTAAAATACTTACTCACTGATCTTTTCAAATAGACATAAGATGTTATAAACAACTTTGAGGCATATTCTATATTTCAATTATATAAAAGGGTTTATATGAAGGTTAAGGTTGTTGTTTTGTTGTGGTCACACAGAAATAAATACCCACAAGATATGATGGGTGGTGTCTTTTTTTAAAGGAGTGGATTAGAAATTGAATTGTAAGAAATGTATAAACTTTTATAAAGAATCATATTGGTTTGTTCCAAAGAAATAGATACAGAAAAAATGTTTTTTGATTTTTAAGTTATTTGGACAGAAAAAAGGCTTTGAAAACTTCAGTCACAATATTTTCATTAAGTTTAGGGAATAGTAATTCAAGATTAGTACTGAAAGCTAGGAGGGTAGAACAGAATCTATCAAGAACTATCTCAACATAGTAATACCAAGCTTGAATCAAGGAGCTGGAACACGTGCCTGACTAGATTGCAGAACTGCTATGGAAAAGCTACTCCAATTATTTCCCTTTTTTGAATAGTAGTGTGTATAGTATTTATCTTTGTTTTCTATTTTTTTAATTTTAAAGGGTAAAAATATACCAAAACAGAGTCAACAGGCAGGTAGGTGAGTAACAATAATTAATACATTGCATATTGTTATATTCATAATAGTTGTTCAGAGCACAAGATATAAGCATGAAATATTGTCCAAAAAACTTTTCTTTTCAATGAACTAAGAGGTGCTAGCTGTATAACTATCTTAACTGTCTTGAGTATATATATATATATATATAAATATATATATATATATATTCTTTTTCCCTTTCTTCCTTTCCCCTTTCTTCCATCATAGTTTTTCTTTTATTTTATGTATGCCCCAATATGGTATATTGACTAAGTGTGGAAAGGGTTTGTTTGTAGCAAGTTTTCTGTTTAGTTCTCAGTTCTTCCTATGTAGCTCTCTACACATAACACATACACGTGCACTTGCACACATGCACACAGAATTTTCATGGAAAATTATTAAAACAATAAGTGCTTTATTTTATGTATACATAAATTACTAAAGACGTATGAAATAAGAACATCATAATATAGGAAAAAAGATATTGCCATTTGGTCATGTCAATTAATTAATTAATTAATTCTGTTTGCAGGAGGTCACAGCAGGATTATTCCCCTTTGAATAAGAACAAACTGACTCCTACTAAGACCTGTTAGGTTCTATCCAGCAAAGTCAACAGCTCATGATGGTAAAGTCACTGATTTTGTTCAGTTACAGAAACACATATTCTTCAATAGTTCTAAGAACATCAGACTTTATGCTTAACAGTACTTCTATTTTTCATAGTTTCACAGACTAACATAAAATACTGACATCTAAATATGCAATAATGTTCTTTCTCAACAATATTGTTAGTTCCTTATAGGAACCACAGAGAAGAAAAAATGGTGAAGAAAATATGTAAAGTGAATGCTCTGATGTGGCATAAATTCTATGGGAAGACAGGAACAATGAACATGCAAATTGATACGTTAATTAAATGCATCTTAAAATTATACAGATTAAAATGGAATCAGATAACTATATCCTGCCCTTACCCTATTAACCAAGGCTACCTGACCTTGATAGCTCAAATTTTTCACCTTTACTTTTCCTCTTTTTCCTTCTCATGTGGTATGTATGGAAATGAGCATAAAAAGATTAAAGACTCAAACTTTACACAGCCACAATTGTAGTGATGTTTTGTGGTATGACTCCAAAGGTTTTTCTGTATGCTACTCGCCTATTACAATATGTAACTCACTTTTAGTCACAACTCTGTTTTCTGGTGGAAAGTTATCTCCAGCTAACAAAAGGTATATGGGCTACTTCCTCATATGGAAGAGTTGCTCAGAGAATCTCAAAGATTGCAGAACTACTGCAACAAGAAGGCAGTACTCTTATCTGCAAGCAATAAGTGGCACTTTGTGGAGACATTTCTCCCTTACCAAATTTCTGATTAGAAGGCTAATTTTTCAAGTATAAATTGACAGTAGGTGTAAGATTAAAAAGGTCTTCACTGATCCAGGCTTGGTGGTACATGCCTGTCATCCTGGCACTCCGGAGGCTAAGACAGGAGGATTTCAAGTTCAATCCCAGCCCAGGCAATTTAACAGCTTAGCAAGACTGTCTCATAATGAAAAATCAGATGGGTATGCAGTTCAGTGCAATGGCCCTGCATTGAATCTCCACACAAGAAGGCAGAAAAAAGTTCTTCATTTATTGATAAGAGATGTAGAGATAGGTCCTAGATCAAATAAAAAGTATAGCAATTCAGATTAACTAGAAAAAAGAGAAAGATTTTTGGACATAAAGTACTTCAAAGAGTGGTGCATAATGATGAATTCTGAAGAAAAGGCTTAGGTAAAATATGATGTTTAAAAAGATATGTAGAACATGATTGGTTTTATCAATTAAATTCTTCGTTTTAAAGAGGGAAATTAAAAGAATTTTAAGCCCGGATATACAATCTTCTCCAGTTTGCCCCTGGAATCAACACGCCAGCCCTTACATTTGTAGATCAAGAAAGAAGAATAAACAGCAAAGGGATGTAAAGGCTTATTTTATCTTTAGCGTGTTGCCCGCTATACTAGCATGAGATTGATAATGCATATGAAATTACTGATCGTCTTTCAATTAATAATAGACTACAGACATAAGTTGCATATTTCATGGATATACTAGAAAGTATGTAGTATGAACGTGCAAGTAGGAAAACAAAATGCTAGGCTAACAATACTAGGCAATCCAGGAAAACAGACTGCTAATGAGCAACTATCTTAAAACTCTGAGTTTTTTCATTGCTTTCATTTATAGACTGGAGTAGGATGAGATTTGCAGCTACCCAAAGGCTCACAGGGTTGAAAACTTCATTAGTACCTAAACAAAATTGAAGCCACACTGCTTAGTCATAATCTACCAAACGAACGGTTGCCACTTCTCAACACTAGCAGGACCAATACAATAGCAACCATCACAAAGAACAACAAAGGTAACCACTTTGAGTCACTCTTCTGCAATTAAAAAAAAAAAAGTGCAGAACACCAGAGAAGTCAGAAATCAATGATTAATGTAAATCCTCATATATTCTGACTGCAAAATACGTTTTACCTGAAAGGTAAATATACCTTTCTTTTCAGTGTTTAGAACATATATTTTTTTTCTTAATCTTTTGCCTGAGGGTAAAATTAATTTTTAAATCTATTTTTATTAGTACAAACCATAGCTTGCAATACATGATTACAATCTTTGTAGGAAGTTGGTACACATGCAAAACACATCTTAATTCTTTTCTTAGGAAAGTAAATTATACTTAACTTTCTTCTATTCTCAAGTATATTATTTTATCATGATAGCCATTGCATCTGACTTCTAGTGTTCTCATGAGATACTACACCTATCTTTTTCTTTACTTGATATATTTAATTTCCTGTCACAAAAGTCTTATTATACATCTCAACTTGTCATAGAAATATGTATTCAAGATTAACAAATTTCGTTTTGAGGCAAAATTGAGATGGTTAATTACTGCTAAATTTTGCCTACATAATTGTTTTAGCGTGAGCACAGGCATTAATACTGCATCTATATTTCATCCCAAAAAATCATAAAGAGCAGTAACAAGAGCTTCAAATATAACAATGAGCTAATATACTTATTTTTGCTGGGGTGGTTTATATTTATT
>RJWT010052939.1:0-10492 GCA_004365215.1 Cuniculus paca | reverse complement strand
TTTTAAGCATCATTTCTTTTTGCACCTGAGAGATCATTTTCTCTAGGGCCTTTTCCACTTGTTTTTTCACTTTTGTTGTTATCATTTCAGAAAGTTCCAGTGTTTGACTTCCAACTTCATCCATCTTGTTGAGTTCCAGGCCTGTCCTGGGTGGGCTGGGGGATCTGGAGCTGCACTTGGCCTCTGTCTTGCCATTCTCTATCTTCTCTTTTTTCTTTTACTTTGTCTTCTATGTTGATGCCCACCAACCTCCCATGATATATAGCTCTACCACTAGAGCTGTCTAGGAGAAAAGATGTCTGTTCCTCAGGGATGCCCTCTAGATATTGTTGGTTCTTAAAGATAACCTAAAAATCTACCTTCTTCTGGTGTTTATGGCTCTGTGACAACGTCCGTGTTGCATCCCAGAGATGTGCTGGATATGGAGCAGATCTTGGCCTTTGGATGTGGGGGCTGGGACTGGTCTTTCATTGATGGAGTTCTCCAGAGTCCAGCTGCTGTCTCCTCGCTGCTGCTTCAAACGCTTCCACGTTACTGGCCTTGCTGATTACAGAGGTATGTGTGTGCCTGTGTGCTGGGCTTTTTGTCCTTGGGTCTTGGAGTTCTGTCATCGGTCTTACACTCTTTCAGCCGGCCCCGCCCTCCAGGATGCAATGGAAAAGGCCCGGATCACGAACTCATTGTCTTCCCGCCGCCCGCCCTCCAGAATGTAATCTATTTTTCTTTTTTAAAATCTGGATTTCAGCTTCTTTTGAAAACTTGGACAATATCACCATGGCATGGTGGTGGGAGGTGGGGACATATTCCTGTGTGACAAAATTCCTGAATTTGAAATCTCAGGGACTCAGAGAAGGTTTACTCTCGAGACAGGTCCAGAGCTGTCAGTTTCCATTCCACCCCACCCCCTCCCGATGTACGTACATTGCCTGCAGCCTCCTTTGATCTCAGCTGGTTGGATTTTGGTTTCATGGAGCAGGTTATGGGGAATAAATTCTGGGGCGCCGTTGGTTAAACAGGCAGCCGATTAGATCGCAGCATTTACAGTCTGCCTGTGCTGGCTGCTTCACTCTTTTCATGCACCGCCACGTGCCGACGACTTTGAAGTGTTTATGCTTTGTATTGGAAGGTACATTCCTTAGAAGTGTCAGTATCTCTACGTGGGAAGGGTTATGGCCAACATTTACATCTCTTTGTAGCCCACAACATTTTTAATTCTACACATCTTGGGTGGTTGAGATTGTCTTGGCTATCGTTCACTTTGAAAGAGGGTGGACAATACTCACGAGGGTTCTATGGAGTGTAGATTTATTTTGACATCATGAATAATGCTGCTAGTTCTTTTCTTTGCCAAAGACACTTCTTACTAACAGTTTAATCTCCTAAGCAACTGAACCAGAGCCGAGTTGGTGCACAAAAGCTGTGTTTAGTGTGGCGAGTTTGGGACCACTGTGGGACTGAGGTGCCCGGGTTCATCTCTGATGCAGACAATGGATAGCAGAGAGTGATAGATGGACCCGCTGCTGGCCCGGGCCACGCCGGCGCAGCCGTACAGAACTGGCCTGACAGCCAGCGTTCGTGAGCTTCTTTCCTACGGCAAGACTAGGCACCGAGACCAAAGCCTGTAGCCGACGGCGCAAAACTGCTCTTAGCTTTTGGGCTGGGGAGAAAGCCGCTAGCGAGGGCCGAGCCGAGAGTAGGCTGCCAGTATCTGCGCAGGCGCACCCGGCTTTCTGCGACTGGTCAGCGCGCAGGCGCCCCGCCTACTCGGTCCTTCGATCCTGTAAACGAGGCTGCTCGCTGCCGCCAGCTTCTGCTTCCGGGTTGCGCTTTGACAGCGGCTTTCCAGCCCCAGCTCAGCCCGCGGTTCGGTGAGTGCGGTCCTCTGTGCACAAATGTCTGCAGCCAGGGCCGAGAGCCCGGCGCACCACGCCCACTGCACTAGAGGTCCGAGAGCTCTCGAGGCCAAGACATCGCATCATTCCGGGTCTTGGGGGAGATCGGGAAGGGGGTTGGGCAGCGCCTGGGGCTCCCGCGACATAGATTGCACAACTCCTGTTTATTGCTGGCCCCGGGAAACCTGCCGGGATTGCTGAGATGTGTTGGGAGCCTCTGCAGAAAGTGACATCACACGACCTTGCATTTCGTACCCTTGTCCTCCGCCCCCTGGCCTTGGCAAGACGAAGCTACCGCGAGCCCTCCCCCAGCAGGTGTGATGGGGTCGGGGCGCCTCTGCCTCGTTGAAGGGGTGGAGGCTTAGGCCCCCCCTAGCATCAGAATTGTTGAGGCTGTTGAGTGCCGTCTGTCTTCCGCTTGGATTTTAGCTTCGCAAAAAACAAAACAAAACAAAAAAAACTTTGATGTTTTCTCTAGATCCTGTAGCGAAAGAAAACGGGGTGTGGCAGAGGGAGCCGTCAGTCCCAGCAGAGCAAAGGGCTCATCACATGTCAAACCGTGCACAGGCTACTGTCCAGAGTGAGGATGGATTTAAATTTCCTTTGCCCTTCCTAACAGTGAATGTTGACCTTCTTCCCCAGGGTTTCACCCTTACCTGGAGCTTCGAGGCAGCAAGAGAGAGCCACTGGTCATACTCTTTATCAGGAGTTCTTAACCTGGAGGCCAAGAGCACTCCGAAAATGAATGCAGCATTTAGTTTCTTCAAATTATCGTGGCCCAGAAACTGTTAACAGAAGCACTCTGTCCAAGCCCACTTTAGATGCTCCCTCCCCTCGTTCCTGGAATCTCCAGCTCGAAAGGACCTTTGCCCCTCCCCCACAAAGAAATCTTTAAGGAATTTGAGTTATGTGAGAGAGTGTCTGGTTGGTGTGTGTGTTTATACGCACACCAGAGAGTTATGGCTTGCATTTATATACACATAGGTGTTGGGATTGAACCCGCTACCTTGTAAATGCTAAGCATATGTTCTACCACTGTTGTGTATCCCCAGACCTGTGTGTTGTTTAAATAGATACAAATGGCTACTTATTAACGAAAAGAAACTAGTGGAGTTTATAATGTCATAAAATGTATAGTTACCTATCACAAAAGGCAAAATTTTTATGTTTTGAAATGACAAGTAATTTTTAGATTTTCCCTTAGCTAGTCATCATATTCATGACATCTTACTACTTACTGCAAGTTTTGAATTTATTAGAATTTAAAGTAATACGCTTTACATTGGTTCAGCAACTATTGAGGCCCAATCCTGTGGCAGGTAGTATTGAAAAAAATCTTTACTACTAAGGAATTTATATTTTAGTAAGAAATGGGTTCCTCAGGAGTTACAACTAAAGAGTTGGTACTACATATTATATTTTCTCTACAGTTTATTTTATGTTATTTATTTATTTATTTATTTATCTATTTATGGTTTTTTTTGAGACAGAGCCTCACTATAAGTTCAGGCTGGCCTCAAACTCATAGAGTTCTTCTTTCCTTAGCCTCCCACGTGAGGAGACTATGGGTGTGTGCCACCATGCCCGGCTTTCTGCACAGTTTTTGATATGTACTTTTCCATGGAAATGAACCATCTTACTGGTTATAACTTTAAATGTTCCCTAACTAGAATCTTGTATAGTCAAAATTTTTATCATAGTTGAATTCAAGAATATTGCATTATTACAAGAATATTGCATTCTTGTTCTGTCATCCTAGAACTGAGCCATATTTACCCAAATCTATTTCTCGCTTGTCAGGAATTGCCAATTTTAAACATTCTAAATTCATTTTTAGGCCAACCATAGTGGCACACGTCTGTAATCCCAGCACTCGAGATGCAGAGACAGAAAGATTGCTGTGAGTTCAAGGCAAGACAACTATATAGCAAGACTCTGTCCCAAAAAGCAAACAAAAAATTTCATTTTAAATCTGCTTATTTTCCTAAAACTGAAAGCGTTCATTGGTGTGAACTTTGGTATGTTTTTCCAATTTTAAGTAGATGATTCCATAATAGTTATCCTTTTGCTTTCTTCCTTATTTTAGAATATTACCTCAAATATTTCCTGTTTTTCTCTGAAAACATTTGAAAATCTTTCCAAATGCCTTATCATTAAGATAGGTGTATTCGTTTCATGACTTTTCCCTCTCTTTTCACAGGTAACAGTCACTTCTATACCTTTTACTTAGTCAACCAACCAATATTTGCTAATTACCTATACTTACATGAACAAAAATGTAGAGAAGAGAGATCTTCCCTTCCAGTTGATTACAATTTAGATGGAGGAACATATAGTACATAATTGTACTGTAAGGCAAAGATAATAAATAACCTAAAGGTAATGTTGATAAGAAACAACAAATAACCAAAATTCAGGGTGTTTTAGAGTTATCTTCTGGCTTGAAAAAAATTCTGTTCCTTAACTAGTCTTATAAACCACACAGAGCCTCATGGACATCTTAGTATCATACTTCGCAGAGAAATGTTATGCTAACCTAGAGCATTTGCATGCAGGTCTACTCAGCACTCTAGAAACTGTTATAAACTAGCTTCTTATGATTACAGAAACTGATGTTGATGTCTGCTTTTATTATCGTAAAGGCCTCAGAGAATGCTTAAGCCTAAAGATAGATGTGCTCAGTGTTATGGTATATGCCTAAAACTTCTTTGTTTCAGGCAGTTTGGAGCATGTGAATACACTTTGAGCCTTGATGAGTTCCAGTATGTGGTATATTATGCAGAGCATTCAGAGCAAATATTCTCTCTCAGAACGCTTAATCCGAACAATCGCTGCCATCCGTTCCTTCCCTCATGATAATGTAGAGGACCTCATCAGAGGGGTGAGTGTGCTGTGTTTTTGTGGAGGGGAAATGGGAAAATTGCTGGTAAATCCTAATAGATTACAGACTTGCAACTTTGACTTAGCACAAGATCACAGTCTTAATGCTCTTCTTAAATGTTAACTTGATCATTAAAATATATATTTCCCCTACATTTTGCTTTGTTTGCTTTCTCCCTTTTCACTCTGTGTATCTGAAATATAGTCTAGATAACTTTAGTCTCATGTTCTTTGTAAAATTACTCTGGATATGGTGCATGTGAAAGTATCACTCTCAAAGCCTTCTGTATGTGTCTTCCTAAGGGTGGTAGAAGGTAAGCAAAATGTGTTTCTTAGAGCCTTGTGAGCTTTTCTCCCTACCTGGCTGTGATAACTATGTGGAGAGTGTTCACTTTCCTTCTATCTTACAACAGCTGTGAGTTCTGGTTGGTAGAGAACACGCACCTCTAAAATGCCTGGTAATTGCAGATGAGGACAACACTTTATCTGGTATTTTGCCACTACTGTTCAAGAGTTCTGTTATATGACTAGTATCCTAGGTCATTGATATCCTATTCTGTTATTCCTGTTGAAAAGAAGTTACAGAGATTTTTTTTCCCATTAAAAATGTAACCATGTTTAATGACTTTAGGATTCTGGTTCATATTGCCGAGCTCTGCAGCTGCTTCAGAGTTCTGTGGCACTGCTGCAGGAGGAAGGCATACAGTGTGAGCTTATTCTCAGCAAAAGTGGAATCAGAAGATTCAGCAGTAGCAACTTTGTCACGTTCTAATTCTAGCTCTGCTGCTGAGTCATTTGGTGACTTTGGTCTGACTGGTATCTCCATCTCCTTCATATTAGGAATGCAAGCACCTGATTTGGAGTAGGTGGCCGAGAATGCTGAAACTAATAGATGATCTTGGTGATATTTATAAACAAAAATAACATTAAGATCACTCTACTGCTAGGGACCACCGGGTCATTTATTGAATGGCAAAAAGAGCATGCATGCCAGTTCTGACACTCTGACAGACTCATGACTTTTTCAGAACATGGCAGCCACAGAAAGTAGATCACTGGCCCAGCTTTCCTGCCTGATGATGAGGCTCTCATGGCTTTTACACATAACTTTATGTCCTCAATGATGTACAAGTGATCATCTTGGCAGGCTAATTTATGGAGAAACTTAATAACTTGATCTTCCTTTCCTTCCTCTTCAGTGTATTCCTCTGGTTTAGACAATGGCATTATAATATTTAATTAATGAAAATGGAAACCAGGAAACAGTAGTACATTTACAGCCTAGTCAAGGTTAGGACTCTTCCTGCAGATCTGAGTCTGTCTTGCTGAACACACTGATCGAAATTTCCTTTTTCCTGTAGGGAGCAGATGTGAACTGCACCCATGGCACCCTGAAGCCCCTGCACTGTGCCTGTATGGTATCAGATGCTGACTGTGTGGAATTACTCCTGGAAAAAGGAGCTGAGGTAATGGTCTCAACACTGTCACATTAACAATTCATGAAAATCTGAGCTTTGTATTTTCTTAGAATTTCTCTTTGCACTTTCAGTCTGACCTTCTAACTCATGTTAACATTGGCAGAGCTTTGCCAGGCGTGGTGGCACATGCCTATAACCCCAGCACTCAGGAGGCTGAGGCAGGAGGATCACTGCAAATTGGAGACCAGCCTGGGCTACCTAGTGAGACACTGTCTCAACACAACAACAACTAAAAAAATTGGCCTAGCTGATATTAAAGGGAAAATATAACAGTAAATCTATAAAATAATCCTAAGGATTTCATTTCTTTTCCTTTCTTTTCTTTTCTTTATTCTGTCCATGGCTCCAAGGAGGCTTTATATCTCCCCTGCTTTTTGTTTTAATATATCTTTTTGGCTTACTTTTAATAAGATAAATACCAAAAATTAACTTTGGAAAGTAGGCACAAAGCAGCATAATATAATGAATAATCAAAGCAACAGACTCTGCAGTCATATTTCATGGGATTCACGTTCCAGTTCTATCCCTTTCAGCTGTGTGACCTTAACACATTCCTGTAGCCTTCTTTCGTCAGTTTTCCCATCTATTAAAAAGATGATAATGATATCTTTTTCATAAAGTATTTGAAACACAGTATGTAGTAATTACTAAGTAGATGTGTACTAAATGAATAAACTAACAGTTTTGAGTATTTGTGAGCAGCCTTGAAGATGTGTGTGCTGAGGTGCTAACCGAATCAGACAAATCAGGAAGCCAGTGTGCAGTCCCAACACATGGGCCAGTAAGCCCCGGGGCCAGGCCCTGCCATTCTCATCTCCACACAGCCGTGCTCCTCCCTTGTCACTAACTATTCCAAGACTTTAGTGGCAAGTGACCCTGAAGCGAAAATTGATTATACCCTTAAGTGATTAAAACCAGTGATCAAAGTGAAAATATCAAGATGGGGGGATATTTAGGCAAATAAAAATCGAACTCACTTAAATGTTTCAGTTTTGCTCTATTGCATTTTATGGGAGAAGACAATATGCTATTACAAATTTGGGTCTCTGAAATAAAAAATTACAGGGGATACTAACTTTAAGCAAACCAGCTGCTTTTCTGTGTTGGAAGAGTTGTGCTTTTCCTTTCACGTGCTTTTTGCTGGGTTCTCTTGTTAACCCACAGCATCTTTTTGCACAGGACTGACTTAACATTTTAAGCATGGTTAAAGAACATAGCAAAAGTGTATGGGCAGAGTTTCAGCCTCATTATTTCTCATTTTGGTTGACATTAGGAACAGGAAGCAAAGTCAGGAAAGATAAAGTAATACAGAAAACTAACTATTCAGGCAGCTCCATGGCAACTTTTTTCAGAGCAGTTTGAAAGTCTTCGCCTTCATCTTTTCCTGCTTGGCCCCTTCCTCTGTGGTGAGATTCTAATATGAGATTCTAATGTGAAGAGAAGTGAGTGATATACTGCAACACCCTAAGTAACACAGAGCTGCTGGTCAATGCACAGAGTAGTGCTAATGTCCTGGGACAATGGTTTTCTACTTGCTCTTAGCTCCTTTCATGTCTGTAGCTTGATCACCAAGATTCCCTGGGAATTTCTTCTGGACTGTCTTGTCCAGAGCATTGCATAGCAAATGTTCCTTGTTGCACTCCTGTTTTCCTCTCAGTAGTTTTATCTACTGTTAATCCAGTTCCTCACTTATTGCAGGTGAATGCTCTGGATGGCTACAACCGAACAGCCCTCCACTATGCAGCAGAGAAAGATGAAGCTTGTGTGGAGGTGCTGTTGGAATATGGCGCAAACCCCAATGCACTGGATGGCAACAGAGACACCCCCCTTCACTGGGCCGCCTTCAAGAACAATGCTGAGTGTGTGCGGGCTCTCCTAGAGAGTGGGGCCTCTGTCAATGCCCTGGATTACAACAACGATACACCACTCAGCTGGGCTGCCATGAAAGGAAATCTTGAGAGCATCAGCATCCTTCTCGATTATGGTGCAGAGGTCAGAGTCATCAACCTAAAAGGCCAAACTCCCATCTCCCGCCTTGTGGCTCTGCTAGTCAGGGGACTTGGAACAGAGAAAGAGGACTCCTGCTTTGAGCTTCTCCACAGAGCTGTTGGACACTTTGAATTAAGGAAAAATGGCACCATGCCCCGAGAGGTGGCCAAAGACCAGCAACTGTGTAAAAAACTGACTGTGCTGTGCTCAGCCCCAGGAACGCTAAAAACTCTCTCACGCTATGCTGTGCGCCATAGCCTGGGACTCCAGTATCTGCCAGATGCAGTGAAGGGCCTTCCACTGCCAGCTTCTTTGAAGGAATATCTGTTACTTGTAGAATAGCCCAGAGGAGACGCTTACACCACTATGCAGACAACTCTGGGTAAGGTTTTCCCCTGAAGTACCATCTGTTTTTTATGGAAAACAGAAAAGCATTTGTTCTGATAGCGTGGTTCATAAACTTGAAGGCAATATGTCACAATAGTAACTTTCACACCACCTTCCCTTCCTGTACCAAGCAACCAAACCAAAAAATCCCTCACTTTTGTGTGCTCTTTATTGCTTACTCGGCTTTTTCTATATTGCACTCTGCGAAGGAAGAGGTCTTCCTCCTCCACTGCCCCTTTAGGGAAAGAGTCAAGAGTGCAACTAAATTTCTCTAGGCAAGTGAAATGTGTTTAAAGAATATGGTGTGGCTTTCCTGGGTGGTGGTGGTGGAGCATGATTTAACATTTCAAGGGAATACTTGCTAAGCTTTTTAACTAATGTGTGAAGAATAAAATCACAGTTCCAGCTAACAATAATTGTGTCCCAAGGATGAAGTTACTCCAACTCCTGTTGGTGTTCAGATTCAAAATTGTGCATTCAGAAAAGGTTAGGGTTGTTCAGCAGTGTCATTTCACAAAGCTATCTTGCTGCTTTCCACACTGGAGAGAACAGATTCTAAGCAGTCCTGAGAACTGAGAGTCCTGAGCCACTCTAAAATGACTTTCCCTTCCTGAAAGCCGATTTGCAGACATTTTCTGCCCCTCAGTCAAAGTCAAGGGAGGATAGGCTGGGCCACCATTTCCCATGGGCCTTCTTCATTCCCTATGGAAAACTCCCTCTACTAAGAGATTGGAGCTATTTTTCTTTCCATTGTTTTGGAAACTTTGATTTTGAATAAAAGGCATTGTTTTGAGGGGAAGGGTTGGAAAGGAAATGGGCAAAGAACATAGGAAAGCTTCTCTAGAGATGGCCCACCAAGATCTGTGTTAGTGAATAATACTCAACAACATCTTCATTTTCCTAAACTAGATCAAGTTGTTACTGATCTTAGATGACCTATATGCAAATTTGACCTTTTTTAAAAAGCTGGTTGAGGACTGAAAACAAAATGAATGCGATCTGCTGCTAATTGAAAAAACTATGTCTGCTTTTGTCTTTTGCCTATTTAAAAAAAAATGAAATTAAAGCTCTAAAAAGAAGTTTGGCAATTTTTACTGTTTCTACTTTTCTCCATTCTCTCCTCTTGCTGTGTATAAAGAGTTCTCTATTCTCTGACTTTTGAGTGTGTCTTTTTATTGCAACTTCTCTGCCATCATCATCAGTAATACTAGGTACTTCAACGTGGACTGAAAGGCCTGGGCAGAGTACTTGAAAAGCCTCCCCTTCTTTTATACCCCCTGCCACCCATCAAATTCAGAATTATTGCTCTTGTTTTCAACCCCAGCTACATATAAGGCCACCAATGAAGTTTTTAAAAACACTTGCCGAGATTTCACCCCATATCAGTTGTTTAGAATCTCCTGGGTAGGAATGGGTTGTTAAGTTTCTTCAGATGTTTCTCGTGTGTGGCCAGAAATGAGATCCACTGCTTTAGGCAGTGGTGTTCCAACATAGTTATTAAAGCCACCTAAGGAAATTTTAAAATACTGTACTAAGGTCTGGGCTCCACCCCCAGAGATTAATTTAATTGGGCCACAGTGGGCCTGAGCATCAGTATTTTAAAAGGTAACTCAGATGATTCTTTTAGTCTGGATTTATGAACCACTGCTTTAGATACTATTTCATTTCTCATCATAGACACTGGATGTAATCTGGAGAGGGAGAATATTTTGTCCATGTGGGAAAAGATTTTACCTTTCCCCCTGTTACTTCATAATCATTCACTGATGGCTAATAAATTGTGAGCTTCAACCCCCCTTAGCTTGAAGTTTCACCTTTCTTGTTTGTTCTGGGGAATGGCATGTACTTCATTGGGTTTTGTTTCTA